>CAWUDS030001529.1:7500-57138 GCA_963859935.3 Lathyrus sativus
CTAAACCCTAAACCCTAAACCCTAAACCCTAAACCCTAAACCCTAAACCCTAAACCCTAAACCCTAAACCCTAAACCCTAAACCCTAAACCCTAAACCCTAAACCCTAAACCCTAAACCCTAAACCCTAAACCCTAAACCCTAAACCCTAAACCCTAAACCCTAAACCCTAAACCCTAAACCCTAAACCCTAAACCCTAAACCCTAAACCCTAAACCCTAAACCCTAAACCCTAAACCCTAAACCCTAAACCCTAAACCCTAAACCCTAAACCCTAAACCCTAAACCCTAAACCCTAAACCCTAAACCCTAAACCCTAAACCCTAAACCCTAAACCCTAAACCCTAAACCCTAAACCCTAAACCCTAAACCCTAAACCCTAAACCCTAAACCCTAAACCCTAAACCCTAAACCCTAAACCCTAAACCCTAAACCCTAAACCCTAAACCCTAAACCCTAAACCCTAAACCCTAAACCCTAAACCCTAAACCCTAAACCCTAAACCCTAAACCCTAAACCCTAAACCCTAAACCCTAAACCCTAAACCCTAAACCCTAAACCCTAAACCCTAAACCCTAAACCCTAAACCCTAAACCCTAAACCCTAAACCCTAAACCCTAAACCCTAAACCCTAAACCCTAAACCCTAAACCCTAAACCCTAAACCCTAAACCCTAAACCCTAAACCCTAAACCCTAAACCCTAAACCCTAAACCCTAAACCCTAAACCCTAAACCCTAAACCCTAAACCCTAAACCCTAAACCCTAAACCCTAAACCCTAAACCCTAAACCCTAAACCCTAAACCCTAAACCCTAAACCCTAAACCCTAAACCCTAAACCCTAAACCCTAAACCCTAAACCCTAAACCCTAAACCCTAAACCCTAAACCCTAAACCCTAAACCCTAAACCCTAAACCCTAAACCCTAAACCCTAAACCCTAAACCCTAAACCCTAAACCCTAAACCCTAAACCCTAAACCCTAAACCCTAAACCCTAAACCCTAAACCCTAAACCCTAAACCCTAAACCCTAAACCCTAAACCCTAAACCCTAAACCCTAAACCCTAAACCCTAAACCCTAAACCCTAAACCCTAAACCCTAAACCCTAAACCCTAAACCCTAAACCCTAAACCCTAAACCCTAAACCCTAAACCCTAAACCCTAAACCCTAAACCCTAAACCCTAAACCCTAAACCCTAAACCCTAAACCCTAAACCCTAAACCCTAAACCCTAAACCCTAAACCCTAAACCCTAAACCCTAAACCCTAAACCCTAAACCCTAAACCCTAAACCCTAAACCCTAAACCCTAAACCCTAAACCCTAAACCCTAAACCCTAAACCCTAAACCCTAAACCCTAAACCCTAAACCCTAAACCCTAAACCCTAAACCCTAAACCCTAAACCCTAAACCCTAAACCCTAAACCCTAAACCCTAAACCCTAAACCCTAAACCCTAAACCCTAAACCCTAAACCCTAAACCCTAAACCCTAAACCCTAAACCCTAAACCCTAAACCCTAAACCCTAAACCCTAAACCCTAAACCCTAAACCCTAAACCCTAAACCCTAAACCCTAAACCCTAAACCCTAAACCCTAAACCCTAAACCCTAAACCCTAAACCCTAAACCCTAAACCCTAAACCCTAAACCCTAAACCCTAAACCCTAAACCCTAAACCCTAAACCCTAAACCCTAAACCCTAAACCCTAAACCCTAAACCCTAAACCCTAAACCCTAAACCCTAAACCCTAAACCCTAAACCCTAAACCCTAAACCCTAAACCCTAAACCCTAAACCCTAAACCCTAAACCCTAAACCCTAAACCCTAAACCCTAAACCCTAAACCCTAAACCCTAAACCCTAAACCCTAAACCCTAAACCCTAAACCCTAAACCCTAAACCCTAAACCCTAAACCCTAAACCCTAAACCCTAAACCCTAAACCCTAAACCCTAAACCCTAAACCCTAAACCCTAAACCCTAAACCCTAAACCCTAAACCCTAAACCCTAAACCCTAAACCCTAAACCCTAAACCCTAAACCCTAAACCCTAAACCCTAAACCCTAAACCCTAAACCCTAAACCCTAAACCCTAAACCCTAAACCCTAAACCCTAAACCCTAAACCCTAAACCCTAAACCCTAAACCCTAAACCCTAAACCCTAAACCCTAAACCCTAAACCCTAAACCCTAAACCCTAAACCCTAAACCCTAAACCCTAAACCCTAAACCCTAAACCCTAAACCCTAAACCCTAAACCCTAAACCCTAAACCCTAAACCCTAAACCCTAAACCCTAAACCCTAAACCCTAAACCCTAAACCCTAAACCCTAAACCCTAAACCCTAAACCCTAAACCCTAAACCCTAAACCCTAAACCCTAAACCCTAAACCCTAAACCCTAAACCCTAAACCCTAAACCCTAAACCCTAAACCCTAAACCCTAAACCCTAAACCCTAAACCCTAAACCCTAAACCCTAAACCCTAAACCCTAAACCCTAAACCCTAAACCCTAAACCCTAAACCCTAAACCCTAAACCCTAAACCCTAAACCCTAAACCCTAAACCCTAAACCCTAAACCCTAAACCCTAAACCCTAAACCCTAAACCCTAAACCCTAAACCCTAAACCCTAAACCCTAAACCCTAAACCCTAAACCCTAAACCCTAAACCCTAAACCCTAAACCCTAAACCCTAAACCCTAAACCCTAAACCCTAAACCCTAAACCCTAAACCCTAAACCCTAAACCCTAAACCCTAAACCCTAAACCCTAAACCCTAAACCCTAAACCCTAAACCCTAAACCCTAAACCCTAAACCCTAAACCCTAAACCCTAAACCCTAAACCCTAAACCCTAAACCCTAAACCCTAAACCCTAAACCCTAAACCCTAAACCCTAAACCCTAAACCCTAAACCCTAAACCCTAAACCCTAAACCCTAAACCCTAAACCCTAAACCCTAAACCCTAAACCCTAACCCTAAACCCTAAACCCTAAACCCTAAACCCTAAACCCTAAACCCTAAACCCTAAACCCTAAACCCTAAACCCTAAACCCTAAACCCTAAACCCTAAACCCTAAACCCTAAACCCTAAACCCTAAACCCTAAACCCTAAACCCTAAACCCTAAACCCTAAACCCTAAACCCTAAACCCTAAACCCTAAACCCTAAACCCTAAACCCTAAACCCTAAACCCTAAACCCTAAACCCTAAACCCTAAACCCTAAACCCTAAACCCTAAACCCTGTGGTAAGATGATACGCTTGATTACCAAGTCACCAGCCTGATATACCTTTGGCTTAACCTTCTGAGTAGTATACTGTATATCATATTCCGTCAAGATCATTTGCCATCTTGCAATTCTTCCGGAGAGAGCAGGTTTCTCAAATATGTACTTGATTGGATCCATCTTCGAAATCAACAAGGTAGTATGGGTCAACATATACTGTCTTAGTCGGCGAGCAGCCCATGCCAAAGCGCAGCAAGTTTTCTCGAGCAGTGAGTATCTTGTTTCACAGTCGGTAAACTTTTTGCTAAGGTAGTATATTGCCTGCTCTTTTCGACCAGACTCGTCATGTTGCCCCAATACACACCCCATTGAGTTGTCTAATACTGTTAAATACATAATCAAGGGTCTTCCATCAACTGGTGGCATTAAAATTGGAGGTTCTAGCAAATATCTCTTGATTTCATCAAAGGCAGTCTGGCACTCATCATTCCATTCCATCACCTGATCTTTCTTCAACAACTTGAAGATTGGCTCACAGATGGTAGTTAATTGGGAAATAAATCTTGCAGTGTAGTTCAATCGTCCCAAGAAACCTCTAACCTCCTTCTCAGTACGGGGAGCTGGCATCTCTCGTATAGCTTTCACTTTTGCAGGATCCACTTCAATACCTTTTCCACTGACAATGAAACCCAGGAGCTTTCCAGATCTAACTCCAAAAGTACACTTGTTTGGATTTAATCTCAACCTGTATTTCTTCAACCTCTCAAACAACTTGTGCAGATGATCAAAATGTTGTTCTTCATTCTGAGACCTGGCTATCATATCATCCACATATACCTCTATTTCATGATGAATCATATCATGAAACAAAGCCACCATGGCACGCTGATATGTTGCCCCTGCATTCTTCAAACCAAATGGCATTACCTTATAGCAAAAGGTGCCCCACTGTGTCACAAATGTTGTCTTCTCCATATCTTCAGGTGCCATCTTGATTTGATTGTAACCAGAGAAACCATCCATAAAAGAGAATACCTTATGCTGAGCAGTGTTGTCTACATCAGCCCCTATCTTGACCTCTTTTCTGTTTTCTTCAGTTTCCAGATTCACAACTTCGACCGGCTCTTCATGTGGCTGTATAGCTTTCTCTTCTTGTTGTAACAACCTAGCAAGCTCTACAGGTATTTCACAATCGTCCTCGTTTCCGTCTTCAGTTTGATAGATCGGATTCTCGAAATTGTAATTGGCAATAGTAGAACTGTTATCAACTGGATCCAGAGTGGATGAGGATACGGGTATTTTAGTGACGTGGGTGTGTGCAAGAACACATAGCTGATAAAGCAAAAATAAAAGAAAAAGAAAGACAAGGAACACAATATTTACGAAAACGAAACGTCCATTGATTTTAATGAATGAAGTATGCAAATGAAATGACATCCCGTAACAAGCATACCATTGTGCCCCGGGTAAGACACATGGCTTGAAAGTTTTAATTGTTCCAGAAATTATAAATTTAAAAACATAACACAGTAATAGTATTTACTCCTGACTAAAGGAGATAGGGATAACATCTTCAGCTTTCCAATTATTGAGTCCAGCACCCACAGTAGGAAAAATCCATGCCTCCAGGTTGTAGTCTTCATCTTGATCTCCCACAGCATTGATAACCCCTTGATCGGGGATACGAACAGCACGGGCACGACGGACAGCCTTCTGGGACTTTCTTCCACCACAGCTTTTGCATCATTGAGGGAGGCCATTGCCGTTGTTGGAGGGTTTCTGATGACCACAGGAACCTTCTTCACAGCAGGAGGAGTCACACAATCCTTAACAGCCCAGGGAACCACTTCAAATGACTGACATGGAGTTTCAATGTATTCACCTTCTACTTCCAGATACTTGAAAGTGTTTACATGGCTGACAAAGTATTCTTCCTCTCCAAAGACAGTAACAACTTTTCCATTCACCGGATATCTCAACTTTTGATGTAATGTGGAGGTCACAGCACCTGCCCCATGGATCCAGGGACGACCAAGCAGACATGAGTACGAAGGACGAATATCCATCACATAGAATGTAGCAGCAAACACCTGAGAGCCAACCTTGATTGGAAGATCAATTTCCCCATGCACTACTCTTCTAGAACCATCAAAAGCCTTTACCACAATATTACTGGGCTTCAATACCGTATCTTTAGGACTCAGCTTGCTCAGGACTTCCTTAGGCAACACATTTAGAGAGGAACCATTGTCTATCAGCACATGAGACAGGGTAGTGCCCCTGCATTCAATTGAAATATGCAAGGCCCTGTTATGATCCCTCTTGGCAGGGGTCAAGTCAGCATCAGAAAATCCTAACCCGTTGTCATAGGTCAGGTGAGCAACACAATTCTCAAACTGGTCCACAGAAATTGCACTAGGTACATGAGCCATCTTTAGAAACTTGATCAATGACTTGGCATGAGCCTCAGAACATAATAACAGGGAGAGCATAGAAATCTTTGAGGGAGTATGCCCCAGCTGATCAACAATATCATAATCACTCTTGCGAATGATTTTCAATACTTCTTCCATCTGCTTAGAGAGGTCATCAGCAGCTGGCACATCAGTAGATACAGGCTCAATAACAGGACCCTTGCCCCGAGCATCAGTGGTGGAAGTAACAGCAGGAGTAACTGCACTCTTAGAAGCAACTGGAGGAGAGAAGACTCTTCCACTACGAGTGATATTGCTAGATCCAGCAATATTATCAATGTCAACAGGCATATCAGGTAAAGGCTCCTGCTTGACACCATGGATGTAAACATCAGACCCATAGTGCCAAGGCACAGCTTTGTCAGATGTATAAGGAATAGGACCAGGAGTGGTAATGATCAGAGGAGCTACTCTGGCTTCAGCAACAACTTTCACAGGACCTTCAGCAGTAATCTTGATCGGGCCCTGATGAGTGATTTTAATGGGACCCTTTGAAGTGATTCTTAGTGGTACTTTGTCAACCATGTCAACCTCTTCAATCTTCTTACCCTGAGTCAGATGATCCACCATACTTTCTACGGATGCTGGTCTTCTTTCAAACACTATAGTATATTTACCCATGAGATGTTGAATCCCATCTCTCAAAATGAAGCAACTATCCGGCTTATAGGTACAATATAGACAATCTTCATGACAACCTGGAAAGATCCCAGTTTGTACTAACCTCTTTTTGATAACAGACAATGGTGTGCTCAACTCCATAACTGAATAGACATGCAGATCTTCATCAATATCTTCATCAATGGCGTTGACAGTCTTCTCGTGATTCGGCATTGGAGCTGTAATCACATTTGGAGTACCCGGTGGATCAAACTCAATTTCTCCAGCATCAATCATATCCTGAATTTTGTTCTTCAAGACCCATCAGTTATTAGTATCATGTCCTGGACAGTTTGAATGATATGCACATCGTGCATTGGGATTGTACTTGGGAGAGGTAACGTTGGGATTCTGAGGAGCCTCCCTCAGGGTAATAAGTTCAGCCTTCAACAAGCGTTGCAATGCCTGAGCCATTGACATGTTGATCTTCGTGAACTGTCTTCTAGCCCTCTGCTGGTTGCCTTGAGGCTGCTCTGTTGTTGCAGGAGTTGGATTTGAAATATGAACTGCACTAACAGACTGATGCCTTCTGTTACGATCAGGCTGACCATACACAGCATTAGATTCTTTCTTCCCAGTGGGAGGCTTCCTCTTTGTGTTGAGGTATGAGTTGAGGTTTCGTTCCTCATGAAGTAGCTTTGTTAGCTCTAGGATCCTTGCTTGGCTTGCTTTGTAATGAGCCTCGAAAGTATCCCTTTGCTCTTTCAGTTGGATCCATGATCTCTGCAAGTCTTCCATATCAGTAGGCATGTCTGGGTGAAGGATGGTATAAGCTGTGTCTCCTTCAGCAACAGGTTCCATGGTAACTGGTAGGACGGCAGGATATGGCATCATGAGTGTCTGAGCACGAGATCGTACCCATCTGAGATAAGCCTCCATAGGAATAGTGTACTTAGGCTCCAGTGTCTTGCTGTCAATCCTGTTTACCTTTCCCCAAGCTCGGATGAATCTCTGACGGTAACCCTGAAGATCGTTGTCGTAGTCAAACACAATGCCCTGAATCAACATGTCATGTGGACCATCGCTCCGGGCGTAACCAAACTGTCGTAAAGCTAGAGATGGGTTGTAGGTGACGCCTCCTCTTATGCCTAGAAGTGGTACATTAGGAAACTCCCCACAACGGTCAATGATGGTGACATTCTCCATAGATCTGGAGCACCAATGGATGTCTGAGTGAGAAAGTGACATGATCCTCTTGGACCATCTGAACCCTTGCTCATTCTTCATTACTGAGCGAGGAAGGTGAGAAATAAACCACCTAGAAAGTAAAGGTATGCAGCACATCAAAGTTCCTCTTGCCCTTGTAGTACGGGTGTGAAGAGAATGTAGGATGTCTCCAAGTAAGGTAGACACTGGATTGTGACTCAGGAATATGTTGATGGCATGAACGTCTATGAACTGATCAGGATTGGGGAACAACACTAAGCCATAAATCAATAAGGCTAAGATCTCCTCAAAAGCATCGTAGCTCATAGCCTTCAAGAACATTTGAGCTTTATCCACTAATACCTTGGCAAGAATACCTTTAACTCCACTTCTCGTCTCTAGAACAATGTCAGACTTCTTCAGATGTAGAGCTGCAGCAATAACTTCTGGTTTAAACTCCTTCTCTAAGCCTGTGAATGGCTTCTGATCAAGAACAGGTATACCCAGAAGTTTAGAGAACTCCTCCATGGTTGGAACCAGCTGATAATCAGGAAATGTAAAGCAATGGTGCTTAGGGTCAAAGAACTGAAACAGCACACTCATCATGTCTTCACTGAACCCTGAAGTAACTAGATCCAATAAGTGACCATGTCTCTTGTTGAACTGGGAATGATCAGGCACTAGGGAAACCAACTCCTTGAGCTTAGCAGGTATCTCTACAAAGTTGATCCTGATGGTGTTTCTACGAGCAGAAGCCATGACCTGCAACAAAGAACAAAGATAAATCCTTTGGTCCTTGAAATGGTTAGGGAAAATGATATGCTTATGATGCATGATGATGTCATGATGTCATGCTCAATCACAAACATGTGGCACACACAAACAAGTCACACCATAGCCCTAGGTTTAAAGGCTTGCATGAGGTTCAAAGGCAAGTACCCTCCCCTAAAGTTAGATGGTTCATCCTGTCCTACAAAAGTAACCAGGTTCTAAGGGATCTCAATATCATTGATCCTTCACAAGGGTGGTTATTCAGAAGGCAACTTACTTGCCAACCAAAACCCTCCAAGTTTAAGATCTCAATGAGCGTAGTATCGAGTATCAACCAACTTCAGTCTGCACCAAAGCCGGTTACCTCACTACTTTCTAAAGGCCAAGATGAGTTAACTAGGGTTCTAAAAGTCAGTTAGGGCATTGACAACATATGGCAGCCTCAATATTATCCTCAACTTGACTTAAGGAATATAAGCACCAACCAAGAAGTCGCACTAACTATGGCCACCAGATCAACCGTATCGATATACGTCGTACAGCTTCCTTGGTCTATTGCCATTTACCTAAGGTACACTAGATCCGGGTTAGGACCTTTCACACATAAGAGCACCCCAACAATATAATAATAAAGCAAACAAGGCAAACAATTTAAAGTGATCTTAATTCCTAAGGGTACCCCTCTTAAATAGATCCCCAGCAGAGTCGCCAGTTCTGTAACACGGTGGGAGAACTGACTTTAAACAATGTTGCGGATAGCAAGAGTCGCCACCGACTTTTATTTTATCCATAAGGAAAGGTTATAAAAGAACAGGAAAGACCTTAGAGAATATTTTGGGTCCGGGGGGTAGGTTATGAAAAGGGAAGGTGTTAGCACCCTTTTCATCCATGGTTATCCATGGGCTCTTAGGTACTTAAGCTCACTTTTGAATTGTTTTGAAAGTGTAGTGTGTGAATGGCAAAAAATTTCAGAATAGTTTAATAATAATCCGTGTATGGATGTGAAAAAAACTTGTTTGAAAATTTTGTTGGAAATTTGTTTAAGTGTGAAAAAGTTTTGAAGTGAGCAAGTATCTAGGAGTAGCCTACCCTAATGTTTTAAGGTCTTTCTTATTCTTTATCCTTTCCTTAGTAAGACTATCCCTACTATAATGGAGTAGGTAGTCCTTACTTTGGATGTTAAGGGACATGTGAGGGACAATTGGATTTTTGAAGGCCATTGTGGGATGTAATAAGCACATATAAGGGACCATCATCATTTTTCGAAAGGGACTCGATTCGTAAAGGCAACCATAAGGGACTTTGATGATTTTTCTATTTGAGGGACTTGCTTTATACACCCCACTTAACCATTATTCGTAGGCAACTTGAGGGATATCCTTAGGAAGTGAGACGGCGATTAAAATCGACTTACGTGTGTGACGTGTTTATTTTAATTATCTTTATTTAAAAGTGATCTAAATTTATTTTAATATTACATACATGTTGTTACACTCCCTAATTACTAACCATAATGATAATAATAATTAAATAATTACAATTTACATCCAAGAGGCAATTACAAAATTATAATAAATAAAAGAAATAGTAAAATATAATCAAAATAAATATAATAAAAAAAAATAACAAATAAGTAAATAAAATATTGGGGTTAGTAAATAATAAGAAAAATTAAATAAGGTTAATAGAAATATAAAGTTAGTGAAAATAATTAGTTGAAACAATAATAATTAGAAAAAATAGACAAAGTTAGAAAAAATAATAAGATAGAAATTTCAAAATAATAATAAGCAACAAAATATGATTAGCAATATTAATTAATAACGTGATTAAACATAAAATTTGATTAAAAAAAGAGATTTATTGTAATTTATTTAAAAGTTATAAAAGAAGTTTTTTTTTTTGTTTGTAAAAAAAGGAACAGAAATAGACATATAATATTACCTTAGAAATGAATTTGTTAGTTTAATTTTAACAGGTTGATTAAGGTTAATTAAAAGGAGTAAAAAATTAATTTAATAAAAAAAACTGATAAGATAAATAGCTAATTAATTAGAGTAAGAAGGGGTTAATTAGGCGTTAACGGTAGATCAAGAGTGAGGTTAGTGGTGATATGCGTGTGGTGATAGTGAGTGTTAGTGAGTGTGTAATTATACTACTAACAAGATAACAAAACGACAAGAGAAACAAACACAAAAAACAAAAGCGGTAACCCTAAATCACTTCTCTCCGTCTCCGATCGTGCCTCCCTCTCCCGGTAAATCCCTCTTTCAATCTCGCTCTCCCTCACCATTCTTCTTCCATTTTGTCGATTATCGTCTCTGTTCTCAACCTGCAACAACAGATCAAACAATCAAATGGCTCAAAAGTTTAACATGAGTGAGAGTTTTACCGAGTAATTGGGCGGCGTTCGAAATGGCGGTAAGGGATTCTTTGATGACTTCGATCTTCGCGGCGGCCTGGGGATCCAAAGATGAAGACGGAGGGTTTTGACGACGGCGGTGGCTCACGAATAAGCTTTTGACGGCAATGAAGATAAGTGTTTCTTCTAGGTTTTTCAGTATATTTTTCCTCTTCCTTTTTGTGGTGATTCGATCTCCTTATATAGGCTTTAGAAAAAAAAAAGCCCCTTGATTGCTGTAATGAATACCGATTGAATCTTTCCATTCTTAGTTCATGCGAGATTTGAAATATTTCCTCTTCTGTCTGATTTGATTTCAATCTTTGATTTCATTCAAAAACGAGATTGGATCTGATTGGATTTTTATGGAATATTCTCCCCAAGTAAAATGCTAACTTAAGATTGTGACCTGGCAGGTTTAAAGATGATGATAAGGGCAGACTCGATAATTCATCCACTCTCAGAATCGTCCTAACCTTCTTCCACGTGGGACTCCTTGGAAACAGTCGACGGGAAGTTATGTTAAGAGTTCGGGGAATTGTATTCCATGTTTACGTTCAAAGAAAAGGTTCTTGACTCAAAATTGGATTCTGGTATTTTAGACGGAACAATGTTTTAACCTTCGACCGTGTTGCAGGATTTGTACGGCTACTTGTGAGCTGAATGGAGTTGTTGTGTTGATCTGTAGATGAAGATACGTTCGAGTCGTATCTGCGGGGCTGGACCACTAAGAAAGAACTTCTGTGCCATGACTTATGGACTGTTTCCACCATCGGCATACCTCGCGAGAGTCTTGTTCCACGTCTAAAAACCTGATGTCGGGCCTGATGCCGGTTTCCCTTCGGTAAATGTCAGATTTCCGTCAAACTGAGGATTTAATCCTCGTGCTTTGATCTTCGTATTTAACGGTTGATTAACCATGCCTATGATTCTATTTGCAGGAAATATTGGCAGCAGTCTAACCGATGCGGTAATTACAGATGCTAGAAATCTGTAAGAGCTCTTATCAGTTGGTTCGTCACCGTCGATGATGTCAGTTGCAATTTAGGGGGGTCCCTTAACTCTCAACAGGTCAGCAGCCTAAACAAATGTTGTCATGAACATATGCTTGACACAGAGAACCAATAGCTAAGCAATGACCCTGTCTTCTTGGGTTTGTATGGGACAGGGTAATCTTTTGAATTGTCAGTGAAAAAGTTTTCGTATCGTCATAAATTGATGTGAAGGAACTTGGAAACGGTGTTATCTTGTCTCTGTTGTAAACATATGGTAACTATTGATTGTTCGGTTACTTGCAGGTGGTTTAGAAGTCAAGGCTGCTATCGGAACGATTCTGTCAAGAACACGTGCATTGCAGAGCTTCTATTACCACAAAATCATGAGTAAGGTTTGGGGTTTATGATGTCGTATTTTGAACCTGTTATATTGTTGAATAACCCATAGTAGTTTTGACAAAGGTTGCACTTAGTTTCTTCTTCTGTCTTGCAGCCCCAATATCCAATATATCAAGTTGGCTATAATCCCAATGCTGATCCGACATTCTGAACTCCTTGCCGAACAGGTTCGAGTAATCAACTAAAGCGCGGAGACTAGTGAGTCCCAAATTTGATTTCTCCTCCAAAGGGTCAAGTTCATTTTGAGGGTATGACATTCTTTCTCAGGATCAATGAGTTTCCGCATGATTCTAAATGTCCTCTTACAGACAGAGCTCATATCGTAGTCTTTGTAAGCTTATCATTGGACTGATAGGTCCACATTTGTCTGCTCGACGATATTAGGAGGAATTGTTCTAGTTTCTTTGTCTGGTTTGGTCCATTCTTTTGTTTTGCAAGCACCGTGGCTTTTGCGTCGAGTGATCAGGTCGTTGTTTACGTTCTGCAGGTGAATAAACTGGTGGATTTCATCCTCTCGTATAGTGTTCAACTTCGTTTGATGCAGGTTTGTACCGTACTAACGCTTTGTCTCAGTGTACTTGTTGCAGCTTGATTACGGTTTTGACAGGTCGAAAGGGAGTCTCGGTTTTGTCAATTGTGGAATTCTTTCTTTGATTCTAATATTCACAACATTTTGTAGTGAGTGAACAATGACGATAACATGAGCATGCTGGCGTTGATTTTCTCTGCGTTGACGGCTAACTATGTTGGAAGCGAGTTGGTGACAACCAAGCTGCTGTGCAGATTCGTTACACTTGGCACATTTGGATCGTCCGCTATAACCATTCCATCGGGCAGTAGTCCTGCTTCATTTTCTTTTATTGTCGGCGCAGTCCTAGGGTTATGTACTTATTGCTTTAATGATCAAAGTTGTATTGACAGTTGGATTATTTGAGGTTTAGCATAGGAAGGCTTGAACCTTGAACCTCTCTGTTCATACTGTTTGAATTTAAATAATATAAAGAACTTTAATACAATAACTTTCCATTGAGTGAGGTCCCAACGTAGCACATTGATTTAGTATTATCCATCATCACCACTTGAATACAGCTAGATTATCACAACGCCCAGACCATGCAACATGCGTGGGGTCTTAACATAGTGCTCAAAATGACTTTTCCTTTGGTAAAGACTTAATAAGAATTTCTTGGTAAACTTTGGTTCAAGATGTACTGGTTGTTTCAACTTCTTCAAATTATAGCAACTTCCATAATAAATCCATCTCTGATGACCAAAGATTTAATTTGAAGACAAAAGCCATTGGTAGTAGGACAACACGAAGTCTACGCGTTTTGGCATTCAACCAAAATTCTCAGAGAATAAAAATTTTGATTGTTAGAGACACAGAGTCTTTGTGACTTCTGAATCTTCTGCCTCGAGTCTGTAAAATGAACATAAACTGGGTAAAACTGTTAGTTGCGCATGGGTTGACCATAAGAACGAACGTTATCTCCACTCGAAATTACCGTGTCTCGTGAATCTTCTTAGAACACAAAGTCTTGTATTGTGAGGGCAAATTTTGGGGTGCAACAGCTGCCCCTGTTCAATTTTCTGAAACCTGAGGGGTTAGATTGGTATATTTGCCAGTCGTAACCTGGAAGGTTGAAGGGGATTGAACACAAAAGCCCAAAAATTTGCACTCACCAGTGCATGGAGTGATATTGATGGTTGGTTGAACATGATTGAGTGGGCTTAAAGATGCCACTAGGGGAAAGTTCTTCAGTAGTATAATGAGAACTGTCAGGAGTCTGGAGTAATACTGATGTAACAACATGTCTTCATGAGGATAGAGCAATCAATAATGATAACCCTAAAGCAGTCTTGAAGTGATAAATCTGACCTCAGGAGGATAGAGCAATCAATAGCTCTAAAGCAGTCTTGAAGTAATAATGGCTTCAGGAGGATAGAGCAATCAATAGCTCTAAAGCAGTCTTGAAGTAATAATGTGATATGTCTTCAGGAGGATAGAGCAATCAATAGCTCTAAAGCAGTCTTGAAGTAATGATTTCAGGAGGATAGAGCAATGGATAGCTCTAAAGCAGTCTTGAAATAATAATGTAATTTCAGGAGGATAGAGCAATGGAGAACTCTAAAGCAGTCTTGAAATAATTAGATGGCTTCAGGAGGATAGAGCAATGAATAGCTCTAAAGCAGTTTTGAAATAATAATGTGATATGTCTTCAGGAGGATAGAGCAATCAATAGCTCTAAAGCAGTCTTGAAGTAATGATTTCAGGAGGATAGAGCAATGGATAGCTCTAAAGCAGTCTTGAAATAATAATGTAATTTCAGGAGGATAGAGCAATGGAGAACTCTAAAGCAGTCTTGAAATAATTAGATGGCTTCAGGAGGATAGAGCAATGAATAGCTCTAAAGCAGTCTTGAAGTAGTGATTTCAGGAGGATAGAGCAATGGATAGCTCTAAAGCAGTCTTGAAGTAATGATTTCAGGAGGATAGAGCAACGGATAGCTCTAAAGCAGTCTTGAAATAATAATGTGATATGTCTTCAGGAGGATAGAGCAATCAATAGCTCTAAAGCAGTCTTGAAGTAATGATTTCAGGAGGATAGAGCGATGGATAGCTCTAAAGCAGTCTTGAAATAATAATGTAATTTCAGGAGGATAGAGCAATGAATGGCTCTAAAGCAGTCTTGAAATAATAATGTGATATGTCTTCAGGAGGATAGAGCAATCAATAGCTCTAAAGCAGTCTTGAAGTAATGATTTCAGGAGGATAGAGCGATGGATAGCTCTAAAGCAGTCTTGAAATAATAATGTAATTTCAGGAGGATAGAGCAATGGATAACTCTAAAGCAGTCTTGAAATAATAATGTGATATGTCTTCAGGAGGATAGAGCAATCAATAGCTCTAAAGCAGTCTTGAAGTAATGATTTCAGGAGGATAGAGCAATGGATAGCTCTAAAGCAGTCTTGAAATAATAATGTGATATGTCTTCAGGAGGATAGAGCAATCAATAGCTCTAAAGCAGTCTTGAAGTAATGATTTCAGGAGGATAGAGCAATGGATAGCTCTAAAGCAGTCTTGAAATAATAATGTAATTTCAGGAGGATAGAGCAATGGATAACTCTAAAGCAGTCTTGAAATAATTAGATGGCTTCAGGAGGATAGAGCAATGAATAGCTCTAAAGCAGTCTTGAAGTAGTAATATGACCTCATGAGGATAGAGCAATGAATAGCTCTAAAGCAGTCTTGAAGTAATAGGATGATTTCAGGAGGATAGAGCAATCAGTAGCTCTAAAGCAGTCTTGAAGTCATGAGAGGCTATCAGGAGGATAAAATAACCCTGAGGTTACAATAAAGCAGTCCCAAAGTAATAAGAAGCTCATCAGGAGGATAAAGTAACCCTGAGGTTACAATAAAGCAGTCCCAAAGATCATAAGATTGTTTGTTGGATAATTAACCTGAAAACAAGGTAGCATTCTGTATAACAACATTAGTTTATGCTTTATGTATGCATGTATGACGTGATGCACTTAGGTAATGTACTATAGACATATATGTTATGGTATGATGTAAATGATGTATGTATGCTATGACACTGCTGGAAGTGTCTGGATATCCTTGTATAACAACTGCTGGCCAAGGAAAATAAATCCCGATTCGTTGTTGAAGAATATATAACCCTCCGTCTGCTGGGGATAACAAGGTATAGATAACCTCCCGTTGTTGGGGATAACAAGGTATAGATAACCTCCCGTTGTTGGGGATAATAGGGTATAGATAACCTTCGTTTTCGTTTGATAGTAGGATAAGTGTAACATCCCGTCTTCGTTCATCGTGCCCTTATTGGAAAGTAATTTCCCGTATATCCGTATGAGGATAAAAGAGATGGATATAAATTCCAGGGGAGATTAGACTTTGTGAAAATGGATTAGTCCTACTGATGGTTTGTAACTGTCTTGTAAAGATGAACCGGCGAAGCTTCGTTGAAATCCTTCCCTCGTTCGTCCTTAGTAAATACTATTACTGCATTTTCATGCATTTCTGGTAAACATCAATCATATTAAAAGCATACATGCGTTTCTGGTAAACATCAATCATATTCAAAGGCATACATACATTCAAACACAACCAATGGACGTTTCGCTTATGTAAATAGGGTAAAAGTGAATCTGGATTCAAAAGATGGAATTTATTTATATCAAAAGTGACCCATACACGGGTAAGTTTGTACAAGGAGACATAAACCCTAGTAAGAGAATTTTGTCATGAAGCTTTACAAAAAGAATCAGCTATGTGGGAAATAATCCTATTGAGTTTCAATTCTACTATTGCCACTCAAGTATCTCATCTTCTTGCTGTTGAGACGGAAACGATTGGATTGAGCTTTATCTGTTTGAGCTTGAGTAAGTAGTACAACTGGTTGCAGTTTCATGAGTGATCCAAACGAGACATAGTCATACGCTTTAATCCCTAACTTTTGCCTGGATTGCCCTTTCAGGTTTTCAATCCACCGGGATACCCTTTTTTGCCCAAGCCGCCTTTTCAGGTTTTCGACTTGCCGGGTGTACATCTTTTTATATATATATCCCTAATTTTTGCCCAAACCCTTTTGGTTTGCCGGGATGCCCTTATTTTTGCCTAGGCCTGTCAACCTAGCGGGTCTCTTTTTATGCGTAGTATTTTTTAACTATGTCTGCGTTTACAGGTTGTGGGAAGTCTTCACCATCCATTGTAGTCAGTATCATGGCACCTCCTGAGAATACTGTCTTGACTACAAATGGTCCCTCATATGTTGGAGTCCACTTGCCCCTAGGATCACCCTGTGGTAAGATGATACGCTTGATTACCAAGTCACCAGCCTGATATACCTTTGGCTTAACCTTCTGAGTAGTATACTGTATATCATATTCCGTCAAGATCATTTGCCATCTTGCAATTCTTCCGGAGAGAGCAGGTTTCTCAAATATGTACTTGATTGGATCCATCTTCGAAATCAACAAGGTAGTATGGGTCAACATATACTGTCTTAGTCGGCGAGCAGCCCATGCCAAAGCGCAGCAAGTTTTCTCGAGCAGTGAGTATCTTGTTTCACAGTCGGTAAACTTTTTGCTAAGGTAGTATATTGCCTGCTCTTTTCGACCAGACTCGTCATGTTGCCCCAATACACACCCCATTGAGTTGTCTAATACTGTTAAATACATAATCAAGGGTCTTCCATCAACTGGTGGCATTAAAATTGGAGGTTCTAGCAAATATCTCTTGATTTCATCAAAGGCAGTCTGGCACTCATCATTCCATTCCATCACCTGATCTTTCTTCAACAACTTGAAGATTGGCTCACAGATGGTAGTTAATTGGGAAATAAATCTTGCAGTGTAGTTCAATCGTCCCAAGAAACCTCTAACCTCCTTCTCAGTACGGGGAGCTGGCATCTCTCGTATAGCTTTCACTTTTGCAGGATCCACTTCAATACCTTTTCCACTGACAATGAAACCCAGGAGCTTTCCAGATCTAACTCCAAAAGTACACTTGTTTGGATTTAATCTCAACCTGTATTTCTTCAACCTCTCAAACAACTTGTGCAGATGATCAAAATGTTGTTCTTCATTCTGAGACCTGGCTATCATATCATCCACATATACCTCTATTTCATGATGAATCATATCATGAAACAAAGCCACCATGGCACGCTGATATGTTGCCCCTGCATTCTTCAAACCAAATGGCATTACCTTATAGCAAAAGGTGCCCCACTGTGTCACAAATGTTGTCTTCTCCATATCTTCAGGTGCCATCTTGATTTGATTGTAACCAGAGAAACCATCCATAAAAGAGAATACCTTATGCTGAGCAGTGTTGTCTACATCAGCCCCTATCTTGACCTCTTTTCTGTTTTCTTCAGTTTCCAGATTCACAACTTCGACCGGCTCTTCATGTGGCTGTATAGCTTTCTCTTCTTGTTGTAACAACCTAGCAAGCTCTACAGGTATTTCACAATCGTCCTCGTTTCCGTCTTCAGTTTGATAGATCGGATTCTCGAAATTGTAATTGGCAATAGTAGAACTGTTATCAACTGGATCCAGAGTGGATGAGGATACGGGTATTTTAGTGACGTGGGTGTGTGCAAGAACACATAGCTGATAAAGCAAAAATAAAAGAAAAAGAAAGACAAGGAACACAATATTTACGAAAACGAAACGTCCATTGATTTTAATGAATGAAGTATGCAAATGAAATGACATCCCGTAACAAGCATACCATTGTGCCCCGGGTAAGACACATGGCTTGAAAGTTTTAATTGTTCCAGAAATTATAAATTTAAAAACATAACACAGTAATAGTATTTACTCCTGACTAAAGGAGATAGGGATAACATCTTCAGCTTTCCAATTATTGAGTCCAGCACCCACAGTAGGAAAAATCCATGCCTCCAGGTTGTAGTCTTCATCTTGATCTCCCACAGCATTGATAACCCCTTGATCGGGGATACGAACAGCACGGGCACGACGGACAGCCTTCTGGGACTTTCTTCCACCACAGCTTTTGCATCATTGAGGGAGGCCATTGCCGTTGTTGGAGGGTTTCTGATGACCACAGGAACCTTCTTCACAGCAGGAGGAGTCACACAATCCTTAACAGCCCAGGGAACCACTTCAAATGACTGACATGGAGTTTCAATGTATTCACCTTCTACTTCCAGATACTTGAAAGTGTTTACATGGCTGACAAAGTATTCTTCCTCTCCAAAGACAGTAACAACTTTTCCATTCACCGGATATCTCAACTTTTGATGTAATGTGGAGGTCACAGCACCTGCCCCATGGATCCAGGGACGACCAAGCAGACATGAGTACGAAGGACGAATATCCATCACATAGAATGTAGCAGCAAACACCTGAGAGCCAACCTTGATTGGAAGATCAATTTCCCCATGCACTACTCTTCTAGAACCATCAAAAGCCTTTACCACAATATTACTGGGCTTCAATACCGTATCTTTAGGACTCAGCTTGCTCAGGACTTCCTTAGGCAACACATTTAGAGAGGAACCATTGTCTATCAGCACATGAGACAGGGTAGTGCCCCTGCATTCAATTGAAATATGCAAGGCCCTGTTATGATCCCTCTTGGCAGGGGTCAAGTCAGCATCAGAAAATCCTAACCCGTTGTCATAGGTCAGGTGAGCAACACAATTCTCAAACTGGTCCACAGAAATTGCACTAGGTACATGAGCCATCTTTAGAAACTTGATCAATGACTTGGCATGAGCCTCAGAACATAATAACAGGGAGAGCATAGAAATCTTTGAGGGAGTATGCCCCAGCTGATCAACAATATCATAATCACTCTTGCGAATGATTTTCAATACTTCTTCCATCTGCTTAGAGAGGTCATCAGCAGCTGGCACATCAGTAGATACAGGCTCAATAACAGGACCCTTGCCCCGAGCATCAGTGGTGGAAGTAACAGCAGGAGTAACTGCACTCTTAGAAGCAACTGGAGGAGAGAAGACTCTTCCACTACGAGTGATATTGCTAGATCCAGCAATATTATCAATGTCAACAGGCATATCAGGTAAAGGCTCCTGCTTGACACCATGGATGTAAACATCAGACCCATAGTGCCAAGGCACAGCTTTGTCAGATGTATAAGGAATAGGACCAGGAGTGGTAATGATCAGAGGAGCTACTCTGGCTTCAGCAACAACTTTCACAGGACCTTCAGCAGTAATCTTGATCGGGCCCTGATGAGTGATTTTAATGGGACCCTTTGAAGTGATTCTTAGTGGTACTTTGTCAACCATGTCAACCTCTTCAATCTTCTTACCCTGAGTCAGATGATCCACCATACTTTCTACGGATGCTGGTCTTCTTTCAAACACTATAGTATATTTACCCATGAGATGTTGAATCCCATCTCTCAAAATGAAGCAACTATCCGGCTTATAGGTACAATATAGACAATCTTCATGACAACCTGGAAAGATCCCAGTTTGTACTAACCTCTTTTTGATAACAGACAATGGTGTGCTCAACTCCATAACTGAATAGACATGCAGATCTTCATCAATATCTTCATCAATGGCGTTGACAGTCTTCTCGTGATTCGGCATTGGAGCTGTAATCACATTTGGAGTACCCGGTGGATCAAACTCAATTTCTCCAGCATCAATCATATCCTGAATTTTGTTCTTCAAGACCCATCAGTTATTAGTATCATGTCCTGGACAGTTTGAATGATATGCACATCGTGCATTGGGATTGTACTTGGGAGAGGTAACGTTGGGATTCTGAGGAGCCTCCCTCAGGGTAATAAGTTCAGCCTTCAACAAGCGTTGCAATGCCTGAGCCATTGACATGTTGATCTTCGTGAACTGTCTTCTAGCCCTCTGCTGGTTGCCTTGAGGCTGCTCTGTTGTTGCAGGAGTTGGATTTGAAATATGAACTGCACTAACAGACTGATGCCTTCTGTTACGATCAGGCTGACCATACACAGCATTAGATTCTTTCTTCCCAGTGGGAGGCTTCCTCTTTGTGTTGAGGTATGAGTTGAGGTTTCGTTCCTCATGAAGTAGCTTTGTTAGCTCTAGGATCCTTGCTTGGCTTGCTTTGTAATGAGCCTCGAAAGTATCCCTTTGCTCTTTCAGTTGGATCCATGATCTCTGCAAGTCTTCCATATCAGTAGGCATGTCTGGGTGAAGGATGGTATAAGCTGTGTCTCCTTCAGCAACAGGTTCCATGGTAACTGGTAGGACGGCAGGATATGGCATCATGAGTGTCTGAGCACGAGATCGTACCCATCTGAGATAAGCCTCCATAGGAATAGTGTACTTAGGCTCCAGTGTCTTGCTGTCAATCCTGTTTACCTTTCCCCAAGCTCGGATGAATCTCTGACGGTAACCCTGAAGATCGTTGTCGTAGTCAAACACAATGCCCTGAATCAACATGTCATGTGGACCATCGCTCCGGGCGTAACCAAACTGTCGTAAAGCTAGAGATGGGTTGTAGGTGACGCCTCCTCTTATGCCTAGAAGTGGTACATTAGGAAACTCCCCACAACGGTCAATGATGGTGACATTCTCCATAGATCTGGAGCACCAATGGATGTCTGAGTGAGAAAGTGACATGATCCTCTTGGACCATCTGAACCCTTGCTCATTCTTCATTACTGAGCGAGGAAGGTGAGAAATAAACCACCTAGAAAGTAAAGGTATGCAGCACATCAAAGTTCCTCTTGCCCTTGTAGTACGGGTGTGAAGAGAATGTAGGATGTCTCCAAGTAAGGTAGACACTGGATTGTGACTCAGGAATATGTTGATGGCATGAACGTCTATGAACTGATCAGGATTGGGGAACAACACTAAGCCATAAATCAATAAGGCTAAGATCTCCTCAAAAGCATCGTAGCTCATAGCCTTCAAGAACATTTGAGCTTTATCCACTAATACCTTGGCAAGAATACCTTTAACTCCACTTCTCGTCTCTAGAACAATGTCAGACTTCTTCAGATGTAGAGCTGCAGCAATAACTTCTGGTTTAAACTCCTTCTCTAAGCCTGTGAATGGCTTCTGATCAAGAACAGGTATACCCAGAAGTTTAGAGAACTCCTCCATGGTTGGAACCAGCTGATAATCAGGAAATGTAAAGCAATGGTGCTTAGGGTCAAAGAACTGAAACAGCACACTCATCATGTCTTCACTGAACCCTGAAGTAACTAGATCCAATAAGTGACCATGTCTCTTGTTGAACTGGGAATGATCAGGCACTAGGGAAACCAACTCCTTGAGCTTAGCAGGTATCTCTACAAAGTTGATCCTGATGGTGTTTCTACGAGCAGAAGCCATGACCTGCAACAAAGAACAAAGATAAATCCTTTGGTCCTTGAAATGGTTAGGGAAAATGATATGCTTATGATGCATGATGATGTCATGATGTCATGCTCAATCACAAACATGTGGCACACACAAACAAGTCACACCATAGCCCTAGGTTTAAAGGCTTGCATGAGGTTCAAAGGCAAGTACCCTCCCCTAAAGTTAGATGGTTCATCCTGTCCTACAAAAGTAACCAGGTTCTAAGGGATCTCAATATCATTGATCCTTCACAAGGGTGGTTATTCAGAAGGCAACTTACTTGCCAACCAAAACCCTCCAAGTTTAAGATCTCAATGAGCGTAGTATCGAGTATCAACCAACTTCAGTCTGCACCAAAGCCGGTTACCTCACTACTTTCTAAAGGCCAAGATGAGTTAACTAGGGTTCTAAAAGTCAGTTAGGGCATTGACAACATATGGCAGCCTCAATATTATCCTCAACTTGACTTAAGGAATATAAGCACCAACCAAGAAGTCGCACTAACTATGGCCACCAGATCAACCGTATCGATATACGTCGTACAGCTTCCTTGGTCTATTGCCATTTACCTAAGGTACACTAGATCCGGGTTAGGACCTTTCACACATAAGAGCACCCCAACAATATAATAATAAAGCAAACAAGGCAAACAATTTAAAGTGATCTTAATTCCTAAGGGTACCCCTCTTAAATAGATCCCCAGCAGAGTCGCCAGTTCTGTAACACGGTGGGAGAACTGACTTTAAACAATGTTGCGGATAGCAAGAGTCGCCACCGACTTTTATTTTATCCATAAGGAAAGGTTATAAAAGAACAGGAAAGACCTTAGAGAATATTTTGGGTCCGGGGGGTAGGTTATGAAAAGGGAAGGTGTTAGCACCCTTTTCATCCATGGTTATCCATGGGCTCTTAGGTACTTAAGCTCACTTTTGAATTGTTTTGAAAGTGTAGTGTGTGAATGGCAAAAAATTTCAGAATAGTTTAATAATAATCCGTGTATGGATGTGAAAAAAACTTGTTTGAAAATTTTGTTGGAAATTTGTTTAAGTGTGAAAAAGTTTTGAAGTGAGCAAGTATCTAGGAGTAGCCTACCCTAATGTTTTAAGGTCTTTCTTATTCTTTATCCTTTCCTTAGTAAGACTATCCCTACTATAATGGAGTAGGTAGTCCTTACTTTGGATGTTAAGGGACATGTGAGGGACAATTGGATTTTTGAAGGCCATTGTGGGATGTAATAAGCACATATAAGGGACCATCATCATTTTTCGAAAGGGACTCGATTCGTAAAGGCAACCATAAGGGACTTTGATGATTTTTCTATTTGAGGGACTTGCTTTATACACCCCACTTAACCATTATTCGTAGGCAACTTGAGGGATATCCTTAGGAAGTGAGACGGCGATTAAAATCGACTTACGTGTGTGACGTGTTTATTTTAATTATCTTTATTTAAAAGTGATCTAAATTTATTTTAATATTACATACATGTTGTTACACTCCCTAATTACTAACCATAATGATAATAATAATTAAATAATTACAATTTACATCCAAGAGGCAATTACAAAATTATAATAAATAAAAGAAATAGTAAAATATAATCAAAATAAATATAATAAAAAAAAATAACAAATAAGTAAATAAAATATTGGGGTTAGTAAATAATAAGAAAAATTAAATAAGGTTAATAGAAATATAAAGTTAGTGAAAATAATTAGTTGAAACAATAATAATTAGAAAAAATAGACAAAGTTAGAAAAAATAATAAGATAGAAATTTCAAAATAATAATAAGCAACAAAATATGATTAGCAATATTAATTAATAACGTGATTAAACATAAAATTTGATTAAAAAAAGAGATTTATTGTAATTTATTTAAAAGTTATAAAAGAAGTTTTTTTTTTTTGTTTGTAAAAAAAGGAACAGAAATAGACATATAATATTACCTTAGAAATGAATTTGTTAGTTTAATTTTAACAGGTTGATTAAGGTTAATTAAAAGGAGTAAAAAATTAATTTAATAAAAAAAACTGATAAGATAAATAGCTAATTAATTAGAGTAAGAAGGGGTTAATTAGGCGTTAACGGTAGATCAAGAGTGAGGTTAGTGGTGATATGCGTGTGGTGATAGTGAGTGTTAGTGAGTGTGTAATTATACTACTAACAAGATAACAAAACGACAAGAGAAACAAACACAAAAAACAAAAGCGGTAACCCTAAATCACTTCTCTCCGTCTCCGATCGTGCCTCCCTCTCCCGGTAAATCCCTCTTTCAATCTCGCTCTCCCTCACCATTCTTCTTCCATTTTGTCGATTATCGTCTCTGTTCTCAACCTGCAACAACAGATCAAACAATCAAATGGCTCAAAAGTTTAACATGAGTGAGAGTTTTACCGAGTAATTGGGCGGCGTTCGAAATGGCGGTAAGGGATTCTTTGATGACTTCGATCTTCGCGGCGGCCTGGGGATCCAAAGATGAAGACGGAGGGTTTTGACGACGGCGGTGGCTCACGAATAAGCTTTTGACGGCAATGAAGATAAGTGCTTCTTCTAGGTTTTTCAGTATATTTTTCCTCTTCCTTTTTGTGGTGATTCGATCTCCTTATATAGGCTTTAGAAAAAAAAAAGCCCCTTGATTGCTGTAATGAATACCGATTGAATCTTTCCATTCTTAGTTCATGCGAGATTTGAAATATTTCCTCTTCTGTCTGATTTGATTTCAATCTTTGATTTCATTCAAAAACGAGATTGGATCTGATTGGATTTTTATGGAATATTCTCCCCAAGTAAAATGCTAACTTAAGATTGTGACCTGGCAGGTTTAAAGATGATGATAAGGGCAGACTCGATAATTCATCCACTCTCAGAATCGTCCTAACCTTCTTCCACGTGGGACTCCTTGGAAACAGTCGACGGGAAGTTATGTTAAGAGTTCGGGGAATTGTATTCCATGTTTACGTTCAAAGAAAAGGTTCTTGACTCAAAATTGGATTCTGGTATTTTAGACGGAACAATGTTTTAACCTTCGACCGTGTTGCAGGATTTGTACGGCTACTTGTGAGCTGAATGGAGTTGTTGTGTTGATCTGTAGATGAAGATACGTTCGAGTCGTATCTGCGGGGCTGGACCACTAAGAAAGAACTTCTGTGCCATGACTTATGGACTGTTTCCACCATCGGCATACCTCGCGAGAGTCTTGTTCCACGTCTAAAAACCTGATGTCGGGCCTGATGCCGGTTTCCCTTCGGTAAATGTCAGATTTCCGTCAAACTGAGGATTTAATCCTCGTGCTTTGATCTTCGTATTTAACGGTTGATTAACCATGCCTATGATTCTATTTGCAGGAAATATTGGCAGCAGTCTAACCGATGCGGTAATTACAGATGCTAGAAATCTGTAAGAGCTCTTATCAGTTGGTTCGTCACCGTCGATGATGTCAGTTGCAATTTAGGGGGGGTCCCTTAACTCTCAACAGGTCAGCAGCCTAAACAAATGTTGTCATGAACATATGCTTGACACAGAGAACCAATAGCTAAGCAATGACCCTGTCTTCTTGGGTTTGTATGGGACAGGGTAATCTTTTGAATTGTCAGTGAAAAAGTTTTCGTATCGTCATAAATTGATGTGAAGGAACTTGGAAACGGTGTTATCTTGTCTCTGTTGTAAACATATGGTAACTATTGATTGTTTGGTTACTTGCAGGTGGTTTAGAAGTCAAGGCTGCTATCGGAACGATTCTGTCAAGAACACGTGCATTGCAGAGCTTCTATTACCACAAAATCATGAGTAAGGTTTGGGGTTTATGATGTCGTATTTTGAACCTGTTATATTGTTGAATAACCCATAGTAGTTTTGACAAAGGTTGCACTTAGTTTCTTCTTCTGTCTTGCAGCCCCAATATCCAATATATCAAGTTGGCTATAATCCCAATGCTGATCCGACATTCTGAACTCCTTGCCGAACAGGTTCGAGTAATCAACTAAAGCGCGGAGACTAGTGAGTCCCAAATTTGATTTCTCCTCCAAAGGGTCAAGTTCATTTTGAGGGTATGACATTCTTTCTCAGGATCAATGAGTTTCCGCATGATTCTAAATGTCCTCTTACAGACAGAGCTCATATCGTAGTCTTTGTAAGCTTATCATTGGACTGATAGGTCCACATTTGTCTGCTCGACGATATTAGGAGGAATTGTTCTAGTTTCTTTGTCTGGTTTGGTCCATTCTTTTGTTTTGCAAGCACCGTGGCTTTTGCGTCGAGTGATCAGGTCGTTGTTTACGTTCTGCAGGTGAATAAACTGGTGGATTTCATCCTCTCGTATAGTGTTCAACTTCGTTTGATGCAGGTTTGTACCGTACTAACGCTTTGTCTCAGTGTACTTGTTGCAGCTTGATTACGGTTTTGACAGGTCGAAAGGGAGTCTCGGTTTTGTCAATTGTGGAATTCTTTCTTTGATTCTAATATTCACAACATTTTGTAGTGAGTGAACAATGACGATAACATGAGCATGCTGGCGTTGATTTTCTCTGCGTTGACGGCTAACTATGTTGGAAGCGAGTTGGTGACAACCAAGCTGCTGTGCAGATTCGTTACACTTGGCACATTTGGATCGTCCGCTATAACCATTCCATCGGGCAGTAGTCCTGCTTCATTTTCTTTTATTGTCGGCGCAGTCCTAGGGTTATGTACTTATTGCTTTAATGATCAAAGTTGTATTGACAGTTGGATTATTTGAGGTTTAGCATAGGAAGGCTTGAACCTTGAACCTCTCTGTTCATACTGTTTGAATTTAAATAATATAAAGAACTTTAATACAATAACTTTCCATTGAGTGAGGTCCCAACGTAGCACATTGATTTAGTATTATCCATCATCACCACTTGAATACAGCTAGATTATCACAACGCCCAGACCATGCAACATGCGTGGGGTCTTAACATAGTGCTCAAAATGACTTTTCCTTTGGTAAAGACTTAATAAGAATTTCTTGGTAAACTTTGGTTCAAGATGTACTGGTTGTTTCAACTTCTTCAAATTATAGCAACTTCCATAATAAATCCATCTCTGATGACCAAAAGATTTAATTTGAAGACAAAAGCCATTGGTAGTAGGACAACACGAAGTCTACGCGTTTTGGCATTCAACCAAAATTCTCAGAGAATAAAAATTTTGATTGTTAGAGACACAGAGTCTTCGTGACTTCTGAATCTTCTGCCTCGAGTCTGTAAAATGAACATAAACTGGGTAAAACTGTTAGTTGCGCATGGGTTGACCATAAGAACGAACGTTATCTCCACTCGAAATTACCGTGTCTCGTGAATCTTCTTAGAACACAAAGTCTTGTATTGTGAGGGCAAATTTTGGGGTGCAACAGGGCATCATTAAGTTGGTACACGGATTTAGAAAAAAGCCACATCCAATCATGGAGGGGCCTAGCTAGCGCTTTTCTAAAGTTTTACCAGTTCAACCTAGACAATATTCCCACCCGCATGCAGTTGCAAAGCCTATCTCAGAATGACAATGAATCCTTTAAGGGATATGCACAGCGTGGAGAGAATTCGCAGCAAGAGTGCAACTACCACTCTCGGACAGGGAACTGATTGACATGTTCATCAACAGTTTGCATGGGTCTTATCTTGAAAGAATGGCTGGTTGTACGACATCAAGCTTCTCTGACCTTGTGATTGTAGGAGAGCGCATCGAAAGCTACCTTAAAAGTGGACAAATCCAGGACGCCTCGAGCAGTCAGGCCAGTGAAATTAAATCTTTCGGCGATTTCCATAAGGAAGACAAGGATGAAACCATCACATTCATATCAAACATTGAGTTTTCTCATGATGTACCAGCAAAACTCTATGGTCCCTCATCTGCTCAACATGCATCATTACCAGTGCCATGTTATCCTTATGGTAAATCAACCATGTCTAAAGCTTCATCCCACAAGCCATGGGTCGATCCTCATGCAAATCAATAAGCCCATGGACGAGGTTATCAGAATCAGCTCCGTAATCAGCATATGCCCAACAACAACTTGGAAAGAAGGACTGCTCCTCTTCATTCAGTCCCCATGTCGCACAGTCAGCTTCTCCCACATCTGATTCAAAACTCATTGGTGGAGCCTAAGACTCTTAAGCATGTGCCAAAACCTTACCCTCTCGGGTACAATCCTAATGTTCAGTGTGGATATCATGGAGGATCCATGGGGCACTCGGCTGAGGAATGCAAAGCCTTCCAAGCTAAGGTGCAACAATTGATTGACAAAGGGTACATATTTTTTCCCGAAGGGAGCTTGGTTGTTCATATCAACCTCTCAGCTGCCTAAGCTCGAAGATTCCAAGGGTCATATCCTAAAGTCAGTGGTCCAGACAGGCGGACGTTCTCAACATTGGCAGTCCTTAGGCGTTTTTATCATTTGCATCTTGTAGTTTATTTTTTGTTAATTGCTACTTGTGTTTAAACATTATTGTTTTGAATGGTAATATTAATGAAATGATTATGCATTTTCCGAATCAGTCATGTCGTATTCACTCATTATTTCAACTTCTCACAGAGACATACACTTTTTATCCACTCCACTTTATCACTGTTGTTTTGGCAAAGATTGGAGGGAGGATGACGAAAATGAAATACCCATAATTGTAAATCGTATGCTTTCAGACAAAATCTCGTCAATGATGTACATGCATTGTTTCAAATCCCCTAAACACCTGAGATATAAGTAGTTAATCCCTAGCCAACCACTTCGAGCCTAGAAGTAGGAGTTTCCTTCGGATTTCTAAACCCTTACACTCAACCTGGGGCAGGGTAGTTGTTCAGTTAATCCAACTACGCACTCGAACCAACAAAGCAAAATCCAAAGACATGACGGTTGTTCATCAATGACCCATGACGTGGCAGTCACAATCCTCCATAAAATTAAAAAAAAAATCAAAAGCCTGCTAAGTCAAACACCTCAAAAGGGGACTTAGGCAAAAATCAGGGCTATCTTGATGGACCTGACAAGCAAAATCAGTCCATGCAAAAGTTAGGGATCAAAAACAAAATCAAAAGAGATCCTCAAACCCTTAACAAAAACAAAATAAGATTCAGTGGCTATCCTAAATCAAGAGCCACTGACATCCATCAAAATAAGGTGACTGCCATCTTGAGCAAACCTTGAACAATCAAGCTTACATCGTCAAGTCAGTAAATGCAAAATTAACTGAACATAGGACTGGAGATCATCAAGAAGAAGGGGTAGGTACAAATAATTACTTTGAGCCAAATATTCTTTGTTTTATAACCGTGAACCAGGCCACGTTACAACCCTCGAAAGACCTAATTGAGGCTAGGTTTATTCTGAAAGCATATTATCGCGAGGTTGCGTAAACTGACTCCTCACATATTTGCTAATCATCAGCATTGGTGTCATTATCCTTGTTATATCTTTTACACCAATCAAGTTAGCGTAACGTTTGGACTAACGGTCCATTCGTCTCACTATCACGACACTTAATAAATGACATTTTTTCAAAACTTGCATGAACGTCGCATTAAGATTACCATTCATGAACAAACAATTTTATTTACAAGTCAGTAGTTGGCATCGAGGAAATTCCAACAGAGAGCAATCAAACAGGACTTGATCATTCAGCAGTCTGGACCAGAATCGAGTATACCATATAACCTTATGGATCTGAAGTGTAGACATCCAGTGAATTTCGGATCAGTCATTATGAGGCAAATCCCCAAACAACGTTTGATTATGGGGCAAATCATTTAAGAAGCGGTTGATCAAAAGTGAATTATACCAATCAGGGCCAGGCCACCCAGAGTTTCTTTGACTTAAGGATAGATCCCTCCAATGTTCAATCAGGATAAGTCAAGTCGCTTCAACGCTCTTTCAAGAGCAAGCTACTCCAAAGAGTATATTGAAGCCAACCACCAAAATTCGGTTAAACAATGATAAATCCTTTCGTGGTACAAACTCTGGGGCAAGCCATCTCGAGGTCGTCTCATGGCAAGCTACTAAACCAAGTTCATCCTCATCAGCAACTGTGAAGTTCAAACCGAGTGTCAGAGAATCATACCGTCGCCTCACCCAAATAACCTTAACCTTCCAAAAAGGCCTTGTTGTCATTGGATCCTTCATCCCACAGCCTAAACTTGTCACCTATCAAACCAAACCAAAACCTCCAAAGTCCAATTCCTGTCTGGAAAACCTTCAAACCAGTCTCATCTGGTCTACCCTTCGCTGAATACCAATTCCCGCCCGGTATATGTCAGTTTTTAAACCAGTCCCATTTGGTCACCCTTCCTTTAGCCTACCATTTAACCAATTCTTGTCTGGTAAACCTCATCGTAAGGTCCAGCTCCAATCTGGCAAACCACAAAATCAGCCCTCCTTTGACAGCTTAACCTTTCGCCAACCAGTCCCATCTGGTCTACCCTCCGAATACCAGCCCTCATTTGGTACTTCCAACCCAATGTCCAACTTGCATTGGCAACCACCAAAGTCCAACCTGTATTTCCAAACACCTGCATTTCCAATCACTTGCCTGCAATCATACGCATCATATGCATCATACACATCACATTCGGCTTCATAAGCATCTTGCATCATATGCATACCTGTAATCATACTCTTCCCCCAACTTTTTGTATCTCCGCGTGTTATCATTTGCATTTGCATTCCGTTTTGGAACATCATTATCATCAAGCATTCACATATGCGAGATCAGATCCAGGATCAACCACGAAGATTTCCAAGATCGTATACAGCCCAGTCAGGGGCATTCTCTGCAAGACCGTGGGTGTTCCCCACGAAGTTGTGCAACTTTTTGAGCTTCAAAGCAAACATCATCCTAGTCAGGGGCATCTCTCGCAAGACCGTGGGTTTTTCCCACAAAGTTCAAGATTACCAAAGCAAAATTCAGCCCAGCCAGGGGCATCTTTTCAAGACCATGGGTGTATTGCACGATGTATTTCAACCTCGTGGTTAATCAGATCTTCAAATCAACACAGCCCAGACAGGGGCAGCTTCAGTAAAGCTATGGGCGATCCCCAGTGATTTTGTCTCTAGCATACTTGACTATCTGTTTTCGACGATAAGTGGTAATCTCTTCAGAGAAGCTTATCCTTCATCAACGATAAGTGGCAATCTCTTGGGAGAAGCTTATCCGTCTTCGGCGATAAGTGGCAATCTCTTCAGAGAAGTTTATCCTTCATCAACGATAAGTGGCAATCTCTTGGTAGAAGCTTATCCGTCTTCGGCGATAAGTGACAATCTCTTCAGAGAAGTTTATCCTTCATCAACGATAAGTGGCAATCTCTTCAGAGAAGCTTATCCCCCTACATCCTTTTGGGCGTCAGGTTTGTTTATATTTCACTTCCCAAACTTTTATTTTTCTTTTTCGGACAAATTCAGGGTCTTTTATATTTAATCATCTTCTACCTCGAAAGAATGAATGCCATGGCATTTCATCTTACTAGGTTTAAGCCGATTAAATAGGGGCATCTGTCATACCCTAAATTTTCCCGCCAGTTGTTGTAAATATTTTCGTTTTTTTTTGCATCTTACTTAATTTCAGGCCGTTTAGACACGTGTCCGTCCCCGATTGGGCGTTTTTCGAATCTCGACTATTTTTCCCTATAGGAGCATGATACGTGGCAAAAGGGGATTTTTGTAAATTTCAATCCATGTTTATTTGCTCATTTTTCTTTCTAATATTTTATTTTGTATATGTTTTTATTTTAGCTTTTCATTTAGATAGTCAATTTGTTTTTTATTATAGTTTTAGAATAGGTTTTATTATATTTTTGTTTAAATAGAAATTGATTTTGATTTTTAGTTATAAATAGTTTTTAATTTTATTAGAAATAGTTTTAATTTAAATAGATTTTAATATAGAGTTTAGAAATAGCTTTTTAGTTAAATAGAATTTATTTTTTAGTTGTTTAATACTATTTTTGGTTTAATTAGGATTTATATATTAATTATTAGTATTATTAAATTAGAATTATTTTTTTATTAATTTGTTATAATTTGTAAATGGTTTTTATTATCATATAGTTTTTTTATGGATTTAGTTTCAAGTAGACTTTTTTTTTTTGTAATAGTTACTAGTTTTTATCTATTTTATTTATTTATTTATTTATTAGTTTTATAGTTTTAGATTTTCATTAATATAATTTTTATTAGATTTTTAAATTAGTTTTGAATATTAAAGTTATTTTAGAGTTAATTAGAGTGTTTTATAGATTTAGTTTAAATTATTTTGTTTAGAGCTATTTTTAATTATTAATTTAGATTAGTTATTAGAATTAATAGAATCATTGTTTATTTATTAATTAGTTTAAATATGTTTATTTTAATTAAATCTGTTTTTTTATATTTCATATGTAATATATATTTGTTTATGCAACTTTGTAAGTGGATGTATACCCGCCCCAGCAGATGGACTTGTGTGTGTTATGCTGAAGGGCTCTCAACCATCAACCCTAGCCGCAGCCTCTTCCATCTCCAAAACTCATCTGTGAAACTCAACAACACCTTCAACCTTCACCTTCTGCAACCAACATCTCCTCCATTATCAGCTGGAAAACTCATCAAACTCACTCACAACCAGTTTCGATAACTTTTAAGCTTCAACAACACCACAACCGTTCATATCGCCCTTGTCTTCACCACAACCCATCTTCGAACCAATAACCTTCTTCATCATCTCGTTTCCTCATCGAAAAATCACCACCATACAACTGACAAACTTCAAAACCTAAACGCCTTCAACAAAAACTCATCTCACTTCATCCTACCACCAACACCACCTTATAACTTCAAACAACTGTAACACCGCGAGTCTTCTTTCACCAGCCGCTTCAGAAAATATAATCTTCGACTTCTCTAACACAAACCCACTCTAACAAAAAACTGCTTCAACCTAAACCTTACTCTCCCTCACATACGAAATCCAGCCACACAGAACTTCCAACCTGGATTTTTCTTTTCCAAACTGAACAACCCTTTGAAACCTCAATTAAGAACACTGACCTCAAAACTCCCCTAAATCTTTTTCAAACCTCGCACCCACCATTAACTCCTCGACATAACTTCGACAACCTTCTTCAAACTTCAAATAACAACCCGAAATCCTTCAATCCAATTCAATCCTGTTTCCTTTCGTGGTCATTACCACGAACTACGATTGCTCTGATTCTTCATTCTCGTCTGAATGTAAGATACGTAGGCACAAGATTGCGATGATCTTGGAGAGCACACTTCTACCTTCCTCCATTATTCCGTCCATCCCCCATCCTTTCCAGTAGTCAAACTACGACGCTTTGATTTCTCATTCTCGTCCGAATGAGCATACGTAGGCACAAGGGCCCTAATCCTTGGCGAGCACCCTATCCTCTAACCATCCCCTTTCCCTAGCGTCTTTATCCCTTTATCGTTTTAGTATTTAGTAGCTAGAAGAGAAGAAATAAGTTTAGCTAACATCCATCATAACTCGAATTAAGAGGTTCCCGTTGAGTACAACGGATGTGAGGGGTGCTAATACCTTCCCCTCACGTAACCGACTCCCGAAACCAGGAATATGGTTGTGACGGCCGTGTTCCTTTCCTCTTTATGAGGTTTTCTCAATATTTTCCTCTCCTGTTCATTCGGGAAAAATAAAGTTCGGTGGCGACTCTGTCGAACCGCATTCCGCGCCTTTTGCGCGAAGGTCGTGTTTCCAAATTATCCTCCGTGATTTTTCGAGGTGCGACAGCTTCATTACAGCTTTATCTCACTTATTAATTCCTTCAATAATGACTATAATTGAAATATGATCAGGTTTATTTTCAATTGGAAGGAAAATTGAAGACACAATTATTCGTGCTGAATTGTATGCATCAACAGCTTTGGAAATGGAAGAAGCTAGTTGGATTAAGCAGGAAAAAATGATGCGTGATTCGAATCTGTGGGATGACCCAACTAAGTCCAATGACATTCTTGTCAAGTTAGCTAACAGTTCCAAAGTCATTGATTCTCTAAAGGACTTGAGATACAAGGTTATTTTCTGTTCCCATATCTTTCAACTAAATTATCGCAATTTTATTTGAAAAGAATGTAATCATTTATTGTATATCAAGTAGGTAGAGGAAGCACAACTCATAAAACAGTTAACTGAGATGAATGCTATTGATTATGGGCTGTATAAACAAGCATATGACACTTCTGTAGACGTGGGCAACATTCTGGATCAGTATGAGATATCCAAGCTTCTTAAGGGTCCATTTGATATGGCAGGAGCATGTTTGGTAATAAAAGTTGGACCTGCCGACATCTTTCCAAAGGTTTCATACATACATAGTCTTTGAACTTAATTACAACTAGGTTTGATATGTAACTTGTGAATTGTGTTGGTGGTGTATTCATGTTATTAATTATTATACTCTATGAAAACTCAACCTTTGATAATGATGCATTCTACAATTGATTTTGAACATGGCAATTGTCATGAGCCACAACATCTTTTATATTTCTTTTTAGACTTTGTAAAACTTGATTGTTCTCAATCTATATATGTAATTTATTCTATTGTGTTTGACCTAATTCTGTATGAATCAAGCTCTGGCAAGAACAACTCCTACAAATGTATCTTGGATGGGCCAAAAGACAAGGCCGTGAAGGAAGGATTGTTGACAGATGTCAGATCGAGAATGAAGGAATTGATTCAGAAACTATAGAGTTCGAATTTGAATATGCTTATGGCTATCTTTTAGGGGAAAAAGGAGTTCACCATTTGATAAAGGGTTCTCCAAATGAATCTTCTCATCTTGAGGTGCAAACAATTCCTTTCATACTACCTATTAGTAGAACTGATTTTCCTTTCTAGTTGAATAATATTTTCTTTTCGTATTGAATTTGATTTTTTGGAAAACTGATATTGTGAAGAAAAATGTTTATCATTTTGTTTTAAATGTTTGCAAGCATTTTTATAAATTTTAGTATGGAAGTATGGTGAAATAATTTTTCCTGCTTAATTCAAAATTTGCAGACTAGCTCAGCAACTGTCGATGTTATTCTGTTGTTCCTAGAGAATGCTTGTGATTTTGAGATTGATTCAGTGGATTTGATTATCTCATCTCCCTCGACTCATGGAAAACAAAAAAAAAAAACAAATTGAGTGTAACGTTTGCATTCAGCGTGTACCTACTAAATGATAAGGCATGTCAGATTTCTAAAAAAACAACGGCTATGTAGGAAGTAGTTAACGTGTTTTTTTATAGAAAAATTAATGGAATAAACTACTTAGATTAACTTACGTTTTTAATTCAAAACGAAACAATAAATTAAACTAAAGAATCTTAATTAAGCCAAACAAAAAAATCTCTTGGAAGTACGAACCGTCTAGGCTGCGGTGTAGCCCACTTATCTCTTTCCAGCACAAGAACACAGATTTTTCCTTTTCAAGATAAGGTGAAGCCAACAAAAAAGTGGAGCGAAATTTTGGTCTTCACACCAAACAAAGCCTTTGTGGTTATGGCAGCTATGAACTTTAAAAGTGCTTGTGCAAGAACTGCTCGTGATGTTCTTTCTTCTTTTGGCTCAAAATGGTATTCTTCTTTAGCTAGGAACAATAATCCACATGTTGACTTGATTCTCTGTTCTTTCAAAATCAGGGCTTGTCACCCCATTAATAACAAAATCAAGGACATCTACAAACAAGTAGGTCTGTTCCAAACTGCTGTCTTTTTTTTAAGAGCAAGTACTTCTGGTTTTGCTTTTTGTTTTCACTTGTTTTTATAACCCAGCTTTGTTAGGTTCATTTTGGTTCAACCCAAATTCTAATAGTAGGAGTGAAGAGTGTTTTACTTTTGGATACATATCTAGCATATACACCTCTGAAAATAAACGTCTCAGTATCGGTGACATTGCACCTGACATTTGTTATTACTTTAATATATTTACTTTTTCAAATTATTATTGTGCCGCCGCGTCGGGGTCATATTCGGTTCAAGGGTCCGTGCATCATTACAACTTTATCTCACTTATTAATTCCTTCAATAATGACTATAATTGAAATATGATCAGGTTTATTTTCACTTGGAAGGAAAATTGAAGACACGGTTATTCGTGCTGAGTTGTATGCATCAACAGCTTTGGAAATGGAAGAAGCTAGTTGGATTAAGTAGGAAAAAATGATGCGTGATTCGGATATGTTTGTTGCAGTGAGAATCGTGATACCAAGCTATTGATTAACTTGAATCTTAATTCTTAAATTCACAACCGGACTTTAATTTATCCAAAAAGGAAAGGTTTAAAGAAAGAAAAAACCTTTAAATGCAAAGCAAAAAGCAAGGACTAAAGCTAAGCAAAGAGAGATCTAAAGGTTCGGGGTTGGTTATACCTAGGGAAGGTGTTAGCATCCTAAGTATCTGTAGTACTCTACAAGAACCTCTTGTTAGTATTTGTGTTATGCTAAAGTTGTTTGCTAAGGGAAAAGTGCTAAGGTAAAGACCTAAGGGTATATACACTAAGTATGCTCGCCAAGATATCACATCTCGTGCCTACGTATCCTGAAGGGAATGGAATCAGAGCAACCGTAGTTCCCCTAGCTAGGGGTGAGGAACTCTTGACTGTGGTCAAGGTTCCAAGGGGATGTAAGCATTCATAGAGAAGTACTTACATGAAGTGCGGAGACTCCTATTCTAAGTTGAGATTGTTATGGTAGAGAATGTCCACGGCGGGATGCTAAACATGAGTACAGCGACTCAGATCCTAGGGGTAGGATAAAAGGGTAAAATATGTCCATGGAGGGACGCTAAATAGAGCACGGCGACTCCAATCCTATGGTTAGGATAAAAGGGAAAGGATGTCCACGACGGGACGCTAAATAGAGCACGGCGACTCTAATCCTAAGGTTAGGATAAAAGGGAAAGGATGTCCATGGTGGGACGCTAAATAGAGCACGGCGACTCAAATCCTAAGGTTAGGATAAAAGGTAAAGGATGTCCACGGCGGGACGCTAAAAGTGAGCACGACGACTCAAATCCTAAGGTTAGGATAATAGGATAAGGGATGTCCACGGCGAGACGCTAAAAGTGAGCACGGCGACTCAAATCCTAAGGTTAGGATAAAGGATGTCCACGGCGGGACGCTAAAAGTGAGCACGGCTGTCGCTACTCGAAAAATGCATCGCGCAACGACGGGGAGGCGAAGAAGAAAGGACAGAAGAGTCGCCACCGAACTTTATTTATCCCATGAGGGGAAAGGAAAATATCGAGAAAACCTTAAGAAAATAAAATGGATAAGATGGTCTCGCGACCAAGAACGGGTTCGAAAGCCGGTTATGTGAGGGGAAGGTATTAGCACCCCTCGCATCCATCGTACTCGATGGGAACCTTTTGTTTGTCGATGTGTGAATTTATGTGCTTTAAACATTATGCTATAAGAAGTGTTCCAAAAGATAGGGAGAAAAAGGTTAGAAACAGGAAAGTTAGGAGGAAAGAGAGAACGGGAAAAAGAGAATGAACAGACTCGGTAGGACTTCGCAGTCCTATGCCTACGTATTCTCAATAGACATGAGAAAGTCAGAGTCGACGTAGTTCGGGGAACTACAGATATAGGGGGGAAAGTGCTCGGCAAGGATTGTGGCCCTTGTGCCTACGTATCTTTACTTGAAGAAGTAAAGAATCAGAGCAGCCGTAGTTCGGCCTACGGTGTGCGGGGAAGTCTTGGTAGACGCTGCTATCGTGTGCATTCTAGCAGTTAGGTGTATTGCTGCTCGCTCGTTGGAGACTTAGGCGTTACCTGTTTGCGGTAGAACGGACGTAGCATGCCTTTCTGGGAAAGGGTAAAAAGAAAAAGGGTGCTCGCTAGAATATTGCAATCCTATGCCTACGTATTCCCATTATGCATGAGAAATCAGAGCAACGTAGTTCGTGCCTACAGTGCGGATAACCGGTGTGTTTGGGGATGATGTTATCGTGCGCGTTCTAGCAGTTTAGGTGTTTTGCTGCTCGCTCGTTTGGAGACTTATGCGTACCTGTTTGCGGTAGAACGGACGTAACATATCCTTTGGGAGATTGGTTTTCGCCATGTGAGGCATGGTATCATGTTTGATTGGTTGAGATTGTTTTTGGGGCGAGATAGGTCCTCGGATAGTAACCCCTACAGGTAGTACCCAATTCTTTATCTCAAAGTTTTTGTTGTAAAAATGTGTGGCGAACGCAGCGTCTTCGTATTGAAAGACGAGTATCAAGACCACACACACTACAGTGAGTATCCTGACACTCGGAGAGGAAGAAGACTACACTCAATCCTCTCTCTTTAGTTCAACACAAAGAGAACTTCATTCTCTTATTAAAGTGTTTTTGGTTTTGAATGGTAAGTGCTTTTTGCGACAGAGAACCCTACGGTAAACGTCAGCACTCGGGATAGGAGAAGGCCTACGCCTAACCACTCCACGACCATTCAAGTTTTTGTTATGAAAAGATTTGAAAATGCACTCGGTACAGGACCGAGGTTTTAGGTGTGAAAATTGTGGAAGGAAGTTGTGAAAGCGAGATGGTGGATAAAAGCGCGTCTTCGTATCGAAAGACGAGTGTCGAGACCACCCTCACTACAGTGGGCATCCCATCACTCGGAGAAGAAGAGGTCTACACCCAATCTTCTCTCTTTAATTCGATACAAAGAGAAATTAATTTATTATTGAAAGTATACTCAGTACGAGACCGAGGTTTTATGAGGAAATGATGAAGCGTCTTTGTATTGACAGACGAGCATCGAGACCACCCTCACTACAGTGGGCATCCCATCACTCGGAGAAGAAGAGGTCTACACCCAATCCTCTCTTTTTTAATTCAATACAAGGAATTGATTTTAAGGAGATGAGATTTGAAAATGGATGGGAAGCGTCTTCGTATTGAAAGACGAGTGTCGGAACCACCCTCACTACAGTGGGTATCCCAACACTCGGAGAGGAAGAAAGTCTACACTTAATCCCCTCTTTTTAATTCAATACAAAGATAATTTGATTTTGAAAATTGTTTGACAAAGTTTTTGAATCGAGTCGGGACAAGTAATGAAGAGAGAAAAGAGGTGGTCTCAGATCCAACATTACTCATCAATAATTTGACTGGTAATGAATTACGGAAGCATCGTCATCGACCCGAACAAGAACAGGGGACCAAATGCCCAATAACAAATATGAAAATAAAATTAAATTCTAAAGAAAAGCATTAAGGATATTCTAATATAAAATATAAATCGAAAATAAGATAAAAAAAAAAAAAAACTTCTAAGAAGCGTAATATAAAACTCTAAAAACATAATATAATAAATATGATATATAATATATACATATAACAAAATATACTAATATACGATATACCTATAATAATATATACATAATGTTTCTAAAAAAAGGGGAAAAGAAAGGGGGAGGGTTATGGTAAAACGGAGAGTGTGCCGAAATCAAATGGGCTTCTAAGCCCATTAATCAACAAATCAGCAGCAAAAACGAAATAAAATAAAATAAATAATAAATAATAAATAAAAATAAAATAAAATAAAAAAAAACGGTGGGATCCAAACCGTTTCTCCAAATCACCTCTCTCTCCTCTCAACTTCGTTCGCTTTCTCTCCACAAGTTCCCTCTTTCCCTCTTGGATTCGCCTTCTTTGTTCTCACTCTCACCTCTCTATTTTCTTCAATTTCTGTTTTGATTTGGAGTTTGTTCATAAAGATTGTTAACGGTCTCGATTTGGTCTCAAATCAAGAAGGGTAGGCGAATTTCATGGGTTTGGGTTGATTGTTAGAAGATTTTTGAAGAGGTTTCAGAAGGTGGAAGTTGAAGAGGGTTTTCTGGGTTCAATCTGAAAATGGAAGAAGAACGGGTTTGGATTTGTGTGAAGAAAGGGGGTTTTGATTGTTGATGTTGAAGAAATCTTGAAGAAGGGGTTCTGGTTTATTTAATGATGAAAAAGGTTTTCTTTTCCGATGCCATGAAGATCAAGAGCGGATGAATGGTTTGAATGAAGCTCTGTAGAGGGTTTGGGGTTTCGAGTTATCACGTTTCAAGTTTTAAGGTTGATTATAGTTGATGAGGAAGCAATTTAAGAGTGAGGAAGAAGTGGTTGAGGTTTTAGGTCCTTTTCTGCCCCTCGTTTGAAGAACCTTTATGAACTTTTGAAGTCGAAAGAGGTGAAGAAACGAAAGGGATTAGGGTTTTTTTTCAGTCGATGAAAGAAGCGGCCCCATTTCAGAATCCAGTTTCCTCTTCTTATGGTTCTGTTTTTAGTATGCAAATCTCTGTTGTTGTTGTTGGTTTGTGCAGGTTTGTAGCAAGCTGAGGTTGGAGGTGAAATCTGTACTGGTTGTCTTTTTCGCAGGTATTGTCTCCTGTCGTGTTTTGAAGGCTCCCATTTTACACCGTTTTGCACCGTTTTTGTTGTACCATATGGGCGTAGCATGAATTATAGGCAATACCACTACTCGTTTACGTCTTTTACCTTGGTGTATCGGTTGTACACTTCTTTTTTGTCCTGTTGTGAATCATGGCGGGTTAACCTAACATGCTTTTTCTTCTGTTTTTTCTATTTTGCGCAGGTTTATTGTTGTTGTGGGCAGGCTGTAGGTTGGTACCAATTTTGTCGTATTGAAAGGCGTGGCTTTTTACTGCTGTTGAATCGTAGGACCACTGCTTGTATTGTATGGAGTGAATTTGTAGCAGGGTATTGGTTGGAGGTTGGTTCGTATAGGTTGTGGTGTTGGTGTTACTCATTGCTGCAATTTTATTTGAAGGATGCAGATTTGGCATGTTTCTTGTGGCTTGAAGTTTATGTCCACTTTGCACGGTTTGAAGCAAACATTTACAGGTTGTACAAAGGTTGGTGATGACAGAAACAGTTGTGGCAGTTTTTCCGCTGCAGGGTCTTCTCTATATTGCCCTCCTTTTCTTTCCATGTCGCGTGAAAAAAAATGGTTATGTGTTGTCTTTTTCCTTGCAGGTACTGATGTGGGGGTCCAAAGCATTGATGTGGTGCAGGATCAATATTGCTGCTACTTTGTACGGTTGATGGTGTGGGTAGCAAGATGCAACGTGAGGTCAATATGGAGGTAGCAATTGTGGCGTGGGGTCCTCATTTTTTGTGTGCAGGTTTTGTCCTCTTTTGGTTGTGCTTTGCAGGATGACTTGTGGGGTGGGGTCCTCGTGGCCTTCTTTTCATTTTGCAGCAAGTGGTCTTGTTGATAAAAATCCCCTTATTTCACAAATATTGTAAACGGACCCTAGTACTTTTCAATCTTATTTGACTTGTAGCAATGAGTTAGAACATAAGTGGGTTTTGCAACTTGTATCAGTATTTTCTGTTCTATGTAACTCTTGTTGTAATGAGAATATAACTATATTCCAACTTCTCAACAATAGCTTTTGAATAGCCTTTTCTTATTTTGCTGAATTCTTTTTTTTGCTAAAATATGAACATGAATGGGCATGCTGCAATGTATGACCTTTATGGATTGTAACATATGTTGAGCTTTCTAATGACAATTGAATTGGACTTGGACATACTATTCATACTTATCCTTTCAGTTTACACCACGCTTGATCAATCCATAAAATAAGAACAACTCTTAAATAAAAGCCTCCACACATATCATGCTCACGAACAAATCCAACTTCTTGAATTCTAACATATTTTAAAGTTGACGAATCAAAGTCTTTCTTGCCACTCAAGAACTATGGACCATGATTTGAAAATTCCTGACCACCAACGCTTCTTACTAACCATCATGTCCATGCCTTAGAATTAAGGATCATGTCTTAAAAGAACTTTCGAATCTATGGCCAGTTTTGACACCAGTTTGAGCTTAATCGGCATAGTTTCTGCCAATTCTACTTTGAATGAACCGAGAAATTCATTTTGAAGCATGTATCGGTAATTGATCCCCCAAACATGCATCATTTGGACCAACACTTTCTCCAGGATTGTGTTTGAAACAAACCTTTGTCCAACTAAAAACCGTAACCATTGAAACTCAATCCACTACACACATGACTTTATATCATTTCCTGCCAGACTCATTTCAATTCAATTTAAATTTGTGATACCCGAGCAACAACCACTCATTTTGGATTCTCCTTAATACTAACTGGTGGGTGGATGTACTAAATGAAATGTAAAAGTAGGTAGGACAAATTTAGGGTATGACAGATGCCCCTATCTAATCGGCTTAAACATAGGAAAATGAACTGCATTAGCGTTCATATTCCTGAGGTAGAAGTCAATTAGATATGAAGAAGACCCTGAATTTGTTTGAAAGAAAAAAGAGATGTTTGAGAATTGCGAATACTTGATAAATGTGAACCTCGAAGTGAACGGTAAATGATAGGCAAAAGGTCGTCATCACCAAAAGGATGATGGAAAGAAATGAACACGGCTACTACCACCAAAATGACGGTAGAGCAAAACACAATCAACCCTAACACCAAAAGGATGTAAGGAGTCCATTACCAAAAGGATAATGGAAAATACGCTAGTCATGACACCGAAAGGATGCCAGACCCATCACCAAAAGGATAATGGAGCGAAAGACAATCAACCCTAACACCAAAAGGATGTAAGGAGTCCATTACCAAAAGGATAATGGAAAATACGATAATCATGACACCAAAAGGATGCCAGACCCATCACCAAAAGGATGATGGAGCGGAGACGCTAGTCATAACATCAAAAGGATGCTAGACCCATCACCAAAAGGATGATGGAGCGGAGACGCTAGTCATAACATCAAAAGGATGCTAGACCCATCACCAAAAGGATGATGGAGCGGAGACGCTAGTCATAACATCAAAAGGATGCTAGACCCATCACCAAAAGGATGATGGAGCGGAGACGCTAGTCATAACATCAAAAGGATGCTAGACCCATCACCGAAAGGATGATGGAGCGAAATAAAATCAACCCTGACACCAAAAGGATGTAGGGAGGATAAGCTCCTCTGAAGAGATTGCCACTTATCGCTGAAGATGGATAAGCTTCTCTGAAGAGATTGCCACTTATCGTTGATGAAGGATAAGCTTCTCTGAAGAGATTGCCACTTATCGTTGATGAAGGATAAGCTTCTCTGAAGAGATTGCCACTTATCGCTGATGAAGGATAAGCTTCTCTGAAGAGATTGCCACTTATCGCTGAAGATGGATAAGCTTCTCTGAAGAGATTGCCACTTATCGTTGAAGAAAGATAAGCTTCTCTGAAGAGATTGCCACTTATCACTGAAGATGGATAAGCTTCTCCCAAGAGATTGCCACTTATCGTTGATGAAGGATAAGCTTCTCTGAAGAGATTGCCACTTATCGCTGAAGATGGATAAGCTTCTCCAAAGAGATTGCCACTTATCGTTGATGAAGGATAAGCTTCTCTGAAGAGATTGCCACTTATCGCTGAAGATGGATAAGCTTCTCCCAAGAGATTGCCACTTATCACTGAAGAAGGATAAGCTTCTCTGAAGAGATTGCCACTTATCGCTGAAGATGGATAAGCTTCTCTGAAGAGATTGCCACTTATCGCTGAAGATGGATAAGCTTCTCCCAAGAGATTGCCACTTATCACTGAAGAAAGATAAGCTTCTCTGAAGAGATTGCCACTTATCACTGAAGATGGATAAGCTTCTCCCAAGAGATTGCCACTTATCGTTGATGAAGGATAAGCTTCTCTGAAGAGATTGCCACTTATCGCTGAAGATGGATAAGCTTCTCCAAGGAGATTGCCACTTATCGTTGATGAAGGATAAGCTTCTCTGAAGAGATTGCCACTTATTGCTGAAGATGGATAAGCTTCTCCCAAGAGATTGCCACTTATCACTGAAGTCTGCTGGAGACAATCCACTGGGGATCACCCATGGATTTACTGGAGATGCCCCTGTCTGGGCTGAATGTTGATTTGAAGATCTTAATTAACCACGAGTTTGAAATACATCGTGCGATACACCCATGGTCTTGAAGAGATGCCCCTGACTGGGCTAAATCTTGCTTTGGAGCTCTTGACTTTTTGGGAGGACCCACGGTTTTGCAAGAGATGCCCCTGACTGGGCTGAAGGTTGCTTTGAAGCTCAAAATGTTGCACAACTTCATGGGGAATGCCCATATTCTTGTGGAGAATGCCCCTGATTGGGCTCAATCTTGCCTTGATATCTTCTGACTCTAGTAAGAAAAACCCACGGTCTTACAAGAGGTGCCCCTGTCTGGGCTGATGATCTTGGAAACCTTCGTGATCGATCCTAGACCTGAGCTCGCATATGCGAATGCTTGATGATAATGATATTCCATAACAAGTGGAAATGCAAATGCAAATGCTAACACGCGGAGATGCAAGAGCTGGGGGAGTATGATATGATTCTGGGTATGCACAGGGTACAAGATGCTCATGAAATCGAATGCGATGCGTATGATGCATATGATGCAGACGGGTAATTGGGAATGCAGGTGCCGACGTGGCGGGCTTTTGGTAGTTGCCAATGCGGATTGGGCTCTGGGTTATGTGGGAAAGTGGAGGACAAGCCTGACTTCCTGACATCGTTTTAAACCTAACAGTTGTTGACGAGAATGAACTTGCTTGGGCGGCTTGCCATGAGACGTGCTCGAGATGGTCTGCCCCAGAGTTCGTACCACAAATGGATTCATCATTGATTAGCCGATTCTTATGGTAGTTGGCTCCAATGTACTCTTGGAGTAGTCTTCCCCTGAAAGATCGTGGAAGCGACTTAACTCACCTCGATTGAACATCGGAGGGACCTATTCTTAAGTCAAAGAAACTCTGGGTGGCCTGCCCCTGATCAGTATTCTCAAGATGATTTACTTCTGATCAACCACTTCTTGAATGATTTCCCCCATGGTCAACCGATGCTTGGGGATTTGCCTCAGACTGACTGATTTCATGCTCTCGGATGTTAATGCCCCAGGTCCATAAGGTTATATGGTATACTTGGTTCTGGTCCAGACCGCTGAATAATCCAGCCATGCTTGATTGCTTTGTGTTGGAATTTCCTTAATGTCAACTACTAACTTGTAAATAAAATTGTTTGTTCACGAATGATAATCTCAGTGCAAAGTTCATGCAAGTTTTTGAAAGAATTGTCTTTTATTACGTGTCGTGAGAGTGAAACGAATGGACCATTTAGTTCAAACGTTGTGTTAATTTGATTGGTGTGAAAGATATAGCAAGGATATCGACACCAATGTTGATGATTAGCAAAATTGTCAGGAGTCAGGTTACGCAACCTTGCGATAATATGCTTTCAGAATAAACCTCGCCTCAATTAGGTCTTTCGAGGGTTGTAACGTGGCCTGGTTCGCGGTTATAGAACAAAAGATATTAGGCTCAAACTTAATTTGTACCCACCCCTTCTTCTTGATAATCTCCATACCTACGTTCAGTTAATTCTGCACCTGATTATCTTGACGGTGTAAGCTTGATAGTTCAAGGTTTGCTTGAAAAGACAGCCACCTTATTTTGCTTTTTGAAGGATGTCAGTGACCCTTTGGGGTGACCACTGAATGTTATTTTGTTTTTGGTTGAGGATTTGAGGACCTCTTTTGATTTTTATTTTGATCCCTAACTTTTGCATGGACTGACTTTGCTTGTCAGATCCATCGGGATAGCCCTGATTTTTGCCTAAGTCTCCTTTTTGAAGTGTTTGACTTAACAGGCTTATGATTTTTTTTGGATTTTGTTGGAGGGTTGTAACTGCCATGTCATGGGTCAATGATGAACAACCGTCATATCTTTGGATTATGATTTATTGATTTGAGTGCGGGATTGCATTAACTGAACAACTACCCTGCCCCAGGTTGAGTGTTAAGGGTTTAAATATCCGAAGGAAACTCCTACTTCTAGGCTCGAAGTGGTTGACTAGGGATTAACTCCTTATATCTCCGGTGTTTAGGGGAATTGAAACAATGCCTGTACATCATTGACGAGATTTTGTCCGAAAGCATACAGTTTGCGATTACGGGTATTTCGTTTTCGTCATCCTCCCTCCAATATTTGCTAAACACAGCAGTGATAACGTGGAGTGGATAAAAGGTGTATGTGTCTGTGATAAGTGGAAATAATGAGTGAATACGACGTGACTGATTCGGAAAATGCATAATCACTTCATTAACATTACCATTCAAAACAACAATGTTTAAAGACAAGTAGCAATTAACAAGAAATAAATTACAAGATGCAAATGATAAAAGCGTTCAAGGACTGCCAATGTTGAGGGCGTCTGCCTGTCTAGACCACTGGCTTCTGGAAATGACCCTTGAAATATTCGAGTTTAGACAGCTGAGAGGTTGACATGGACAACCAAACTTCCTTCTGGAAAAGATATATACCCTTTGTCGATCAACTGTTGCACTTTTGCTCGGAAGGCTTTGCATTCTTCAGTCGAGTGCCCCATGGATCCACCATGATATCCACACTGAGCTTTGGGATTGTACCCCGGAGGATAAGGTTCTGGCACAGGCTTAAGAGTCTTAGGCTCCACCAATGAGTTTTGGATCAGATATGGGAGGAGCTGACTCTGCGACATAGGGACCGGATGAAGAGGAATAGTCCTTCTTTCCAAGTTGTTGATGGGCCTATGCTGATTTCGGCGTTGACAGTTCTGTTGCTGAGGCACATGAGGTTGTTGGCACTGACTAGGGTATTCCTCATGCGCAGGCCCTTTCATCCTCAGATTTGGCCCAGGAATAGGCAATAGCCGTGGGCATGGAGATTCTGAAACCAAAGATTGTAAGATACGCTCATGACCTGATGCAGCTTCAGGGAAGAAAGCAGGGATATCCACCTCTTTTATAGCAACTGGAATAAGCCCACCTGGCACTTTTATACCGCTTGGTGTGAACTCGAATGCTTTTGAATCGATTAAGTCTTGAACTTTGTATTTAAGAGCTTTGCATTCTTCCGCATTATGGCCCGGTGCCCCAAGATGAAAATCACAATGGGCACTTGCGTCATAGCCTGGTGGTGGCTTACCAACAAATGGAGCTAGAGTCCGAAGTTCAACCAATCGAAGTTGAAGCAAAATCTGCAACAATTGAGTATAAGTCATAGGGATCTGGTCGAAGTTTCTATCGGGCCGCTTCAGTCTATGCGCATACCTCCTAACCTTAGGATTGTCCTGTGAAACAAGAGGTATCTCCTGACGGGGAAATCTCGGAATCTTAGGTTGTGCAAAAGATCTACGAGGCATATCGCGCTCTCGAAGATATTCCATAGGTACGGGTTGAATGATCACTTCTGCTGCGACCACAGGCCTGATATTTCCATCCTTTCTTAGTACACTTTCCATGACTTCCATAATCTGGCCCCTCTGGGTCTTCAGTTGATGAACTTCTTCCTTGAGCATTTTCCGATCCTGACGCAAAACTTGCATATCCGCCATGAATTGTCCCATGTGGCTTCGGACTTCCCTTAACTCTGCTTGGACCTGCTCCATAGTCCACTTCTGCTCCATAGTTACCTCGGCTTGCATTGTCTGGCTTGGACTTTCAAGGTGTCTACGTTCCCCTTGCTTCAAACTCTTTACAGCTCTTCACAAGTTCAACGGGAGTGTCGGGAAATCAACTGCGGGTTATGAATAGAGGATGGGTGAGGCCTTGGTATCTGGATAGAGGAAATGCAAAATGATGCAAAAAATGCTTATGCAAATGCAATGCTATGAGTGCACACGAGAACAGATCCATATCAAGGATCTAAGTCATATATCCTGCACAACAACAAAAGGTATCTCTCCCCTCGGGTGGGCCATCTATTGGTTTACCAAGAGGGTATCCCAAGAGACTTTAAAACAAAGTCCCATGCACTAACCCTCAAAAGTTTTCCATCAGAACGACTACTCGTAAGACGGTAATCCCTTCAAAGGATGAACACGGAGTTATGTTTTAGCAACCTTTGGAATAAGGTTCTAAAAGGTCCTCAGAGTCACGGACTCCCAAGTTGGAAATAAAAATGCCATTACGACTACACGTAAGACATAATCATCCCAAAGGGGTCTATCTGAGCGGTGGGATTCGATCCAACTCAACGAGTCCTAAGTCTCGCAAATCAGAAAGAAACCACCTCCTAATCTTAGTGTATACTCGAAAGCTCGGGTAGAAAGCTTTATCTCACAAACCATCCAATAAACCCAACAGGTTAGAGAATCAAAGCATAAACAAATAAAGCAAATAAAACACAAATACGATAAACAAAATAGGCTTGGCTTGCTAGGTGTCCCCAGCAGAGTCGCCAGCTGTCGCTACTCGAAAAATGCATCGCGCAACGACGGGGAGGCGAAGAAGAAAGGACAGAAGAGTCGCCACCGAACTTTATTTATCCCATGAGGGGAAAGGAAAATATCAAGAAAACCTTAAGAAAATAAAATGGATAAGATGGTCTCGCGACCAAGAACGGGTTCGGAAGCCGGTTATGTGAGGGGAAGGTATTAGCACCCCTCGCATCCATCGTACTCGATGGGAACCTTTTGTTTGTCGATGTGTGAATTTATTTGCTTTAAACATTATGCTATAAGAAGTGTTCCAAAAGATAGGGAGAAAAAGGTTAGAAACAGGAAAGTTAGGAGGAAAGAGAGAACGGGAAAAAGAGAATGAACAGACTCGGTAGGACTTCGCAGTCCTATGCCTACGTATTCTCAATAGACATGAGAAAGTCAGAGTCGACGTAGTTCGGGGAACTACAGATATAGGGGGGAAAGTGCTCGGCAAGGATTGTGGCCCTTGTGCCTACGTATCTTTACTTGAAGAAGTAAAGAATCAGAGCAGCCGTAGTTCGGCCTACGGTGTGCGGGGAAGTCTTGGTAGACGCTGCTATCGTGTGCATTCTAGCAGTTAGGTGTATTGCTGCTCGCTCGTTGGAGACTTAGGCGTTACCTGTTTGCGGTAGAACGGACGTAGCATGCCTTTCTGGGAAAGGGTAAAAAGAAAAAGGGTGCTCGCTAGAATATTGCAATCCTATGCCTACGTATTCCCATTATGCATGAGAAATCAGAGCAACGTAGTTCGTGCCTACAGTGCGGATAACCGGTGTGTTTGGGGATGATGTTATCGTGCGCGTTCTAGCAGTTTAGGTGTTTTGCTGCTCGCTCGTTTGGAGACTTATGCGTACCTGTTTGCGGTAGAACGGACGTAACATATCCTTTGGGAGATTGGTTTTCGCCATGTGAGGCATGGTATCATGTTTGATTGGTTGAGATTGTTTTTGGGGCGAGATAGGTCCTCGGATAGTAACCCCTACAGGTAGTACCCAATTCTTTATCTCAAAGTTTTTGTTGTAAAAATGTGTGGCGAACGCAGCGTCTTCGTATTGAAAGACGAGTATCAAGACCACACACACTACAGTGAGTATCCTGACACTCGGAGAGGAAGAAGACTACACTCAATCCTCTCTCTTTAGTTCAACACAAAGAGAACTTCATTCTCTTATTAAAGTGTTTTTGGTTTTGAATGGTAAGTGCTTTTTGCGACAGAGAACCCTACGGTAAACGTCAGCACTCGGGATAGGAGAAGGCCTACGCCTAACCACTCCACGACCATTCAAGTTTTTGTTATGAAAAGATTTGAAAATGCACTCGGTACAGGACCGAGGTTTTAGGTGTGAAAATTGTGGAAGGAAGTTGTGAAAGCGAGATGGTGGATAAAAGCGCGTCTTCGTATCGAAAGACGAGTGTCGAGACCACCCTCACTACAG
>CAWUDS030001530.1:0-75924 GCA_963859935.3 Lathyrus sativus
GCAGAGGAGATGATTGAAACTTCTGAAGGATTATGGTTTTGGTTTGAATTACCTTTCGGATAAAGCAAGCGTGGTAGCTGATGCATTGAGTAGGAAATCTTCGCATATACCGATGATGATGGTAAAAGAGTTAGAACTGATTGAGCAATTTCGTGATATGAGTTTGGTTTGTGAAAAGACTTCTTATGGATTTAAGCTTGGTATGTTGAATCTTACTAGTGGTATTCTTGATGAGATTCGAGAAGGTCAAAAATATGAATTGAGTTGGTAGATCGGTTGAATTTGATGAATCAAAATCGAATAACTGATTTTCGGATTAATGAAAATGGTATCATGAGATGTCATGATAGAGTTTATGTTCCAGATATTGTTGAGTTGAAAAAGAGTAGTCTAGAGGAAGGACATCGAAGTAGATTGAGTATTCATCCCGGTGCTACGAAAAGGTACCAGGATTTGAGGAAATTATTTTGGTGGCCAAGGATGAAGAAAGAAGTGGCTGAGTTTGTGTATGCTGGTTAGGCTTGTCAGAAGTCGAAGATTGAACATCAAAGACCATTGGGTCTGATGCAACCGTTGAATATTCCAGAGTAGAAATGGGATAATATTTCCATGGATTTTGTGTCGGGTTTGCCGAAGACTGTGAGGGGGAATGATTCTAATTGGGTGATTGTGGATAGATTGACTAAATCAAGTCATTTCTTACCAATGAGGATTAATCGTTCTATGCATAAGCTGGCTGAATTGTATATTGATGAGATTGTGAAAATGCATGGTATTCCTTCAAGTATTATGTCTGATAGAGATCCGAGATTCACATCAAGGTTCTGGGAGAGTTTGCAGACAACTTTGGATACTAAACTGAGGTTGAGTTTTGCCTATCATCTGCAGACTGATGGATAGACAAAGAGAACTATCCAGTCTTTAGAGGATTTATTGAGAGCTTGTGTATTGAATCAAGGTGGATCATGGGATAGTCATTTGCCATTGATTGAGTTTACCTATAATAATAGTTACCATTCTAGTATCGGAATGGCACTGTATGAGGCATTGTATGGTAGGAGATGTATGACTCATTTGTGTTGGTATGAGTCAGACGAGAGTGTTATGCTCGGACCTGAGATTGTGTAAGAGACGACTTAAAAGATCAAGATGATCCGAGAAAAGATGAAAGCGTCACAGAGTCATCAGAAAATTTATCACGACAAGAGGAGGAAAGCACTTGAGTTCCAGGAGGGAAATCACGTGTTTTTGAGAGTTACACCGGTAACTGGTGTTGGACGAGCTTTGAAGTCTCGAAAGCTCACACCGCATTTTGGTTGTCCATATCAGATTTTGTAGAGCGTGGGAGAAGTAGCATGTCAGATTGCTTTATCGCCGCCGCTTGCGAATTTGCATGATGTGTATCATGTGTCTCAGTTGAGGAAGTACATTCCAGATCCGTCACATGTGATTCAGATGGATGATGTACAAGTGAGAGATAATTTTACTGTTGAGGCATTGCCAGTATAGATTGATAAACGAGAAGTGAAACAATTGTGAGATAAAGAGATTTCCTTGGTAAAGGTATTTTGGGGAGGACCAGCTGGAGAGAGTTGGACTTGGGAGCGTGATGATCAGATGCGGGAGTCGTATCCGACTCTGTTTCCTTGAGGTACTTTTCGAGGGCAAAAATTCTTTTAAGTGGGAGAGAGTTGTAACACCCCAAATTTATTGGAATATTTATTTAATTTATTTAAATATGAATATTCATATTTTTGGTGGTTGGTATGAAATATTGAGAATTGTGAGTTTTGGGTTATTTATTTAAGTAATAGTATATAATATGAATATATTGGTATTATTATTAATTTAAATAAATATAAATGAATTAAGGGCAAAGTGGACTTTTGAGGAGGAGTTAGTGAAAGTGAAATTGAAAAGCCCATTTTAAGGCCCAAAGTTAGGTTTAACAAAAAGGAATTTTGAGGGAATTATGATTCATTCTTGTTAGATCGTAAAAAGAGAAGAAATAGAGGCCAAAGCTCTAAGGAAGAGGATTGAGGCAAAGCTTTGTGAGGTTTCCAAGAATCAAGGAGAAAGGCTTAAAGTCAGCAATTAAGGTATGAGGAGTATTGCCTTCATTGTTTTCAATATGTGATTCAACGTATTTAAAGCCGATTTAAGGATTTAGGAGGTTTTTGAGTTTGAGGAAATTAGACCTTCGTGGCCAAACCTGTTTTTGAGGTTGTTTAAGTATGGGGATATTACCTTCACTATTTTCAATATGTGATTCAATGTATTTAAAGTCGATTTAAGGATTTAGGAGGTTTTAAAGTTTGAGGAAATTAGACCTTTGTGGCCAAACCAGTTTTTTAGGTTGTTTAAGTATGGGGATATTACCTTCATTGTTTGCAATATGTGATTCAATATATTTAAAGCCGATTTAAGGGTTTAGGGATTTTGAGTATTGAATTGTTGTTGCCTTTCTGGTGAGTTTAATGAGTTTGAGGGATTTGAACTGATGGTTGTCGCTACTGCGAAAATCGGCGCCGGCTATGACAGAAGAGTCGCCACCGTGCGTTATTTATCCCACAAGAGGGAAAGGAAACACTCAGAGTAAACCTAACGCAAAGAGGGAAAGGAATGGTCATCGCAACCAAATCCTGGATTCGGGAGTCGGTTACGCAAGGGGAAGATATTAGCACCCCTCACGTCCGTCGTACTCGACGGGATCCACGCTTGTTTTCTATCTAAGGGTATGTTTATCTATCTACTCTAAAGTTCTGGGTTAAAAAGAAAAGAAAATGACTCGGCAAAGTATCGCACTTTATGCCTACGTATTCCCGTCTGGAACGAGAAATCAGAGTCAACGTAGTTCGCCTAACTACGGGTTAAGGGGGGAAGGTTGCTCGTCGAGATATCGCATCTCGTGCCTACGTACTTTCATACGACATGAAAGATCAGAGCAAACGTAGTTCGGGCCACGGAAGACACAAGTTTGTCTGACAGTTTTTTTTTATCTCCTTCTGAAAAGGGTTTCCTGATTAAAGGTCCAAGAGGACAAAAACAGAGTTTGAATGTTTGTTTGAGTTTTTTACGAAAGAACTGTTTTTTAGGATGTTTGCAATCTCAGTCACACTAGAGACTATGACCCGGGAGTGAATGCTTCGTATGTCACACAGAGGGTACCACACTGACATCCAGATTACTGGAGAGAGACCCTCCACCAACCTTTTCCCAGATAGCTTAAGGCTCGTAACGCACGACTTCAATTAACCTTATTACTGTGTTTTTGAATTGTTTTGAGATGAGAAAAGAAAGACACCTTAAAACTATGGTTGAAAGGGGAATCTACCTACAGTTATCATGCATGGGTCAAAACCTAATGTCTATCATAATTCCCTCTTGCACGGAGGAAATCAGAGATCCTAGGGGAAACAGCAAAAGAAAGCAAGCGGTAAACAGTAAACAGTAAACAGTAAACATGCATGTTATGCAACAGTACCAAAGAGGCAAGGGAGAAAACAACAGATAAGAGGAGACAAGTGTCGCTACTGCGAAAATCGGCGCCGGCTGAACAGAAGAGTCGCCACCGTGCGTTATTTATCCCAAAGGAGGGAAAGGAAACGCTCGAGGTAAACCTACCGCAAAACGGGGAAAGGAATGGTCATCGCAACCAAATCCTGGATTCGGGAGTCGGTTACCCAAGGGGAAGGTATTAGCACCCCTCACGTCCGTCGTACTCGACGGGATCCATGCTTGTTTTCTATCGAAAAGATGGTTATTCTATCTACTCTACAGGTCTGGGGTTAAAAGAAAAGAAAATGACTCGGCAAAGTATCGCACTTTATGCCTACGTATTCCCGTCTGGAACGAGAAATCAGAGTCAACGTAGTTCGCCTACCTACGGGAAAGGAGGGGAAGGTTGCTCGCTAGGATATCGCATCCTATGCCTACGTACTTTCATACAGCATGAAAGATCAGAGCAAACGTAGTTCGGGCCACGTACGACACAAGTCTGTTTTGATTGTTTTTATTCCTTCTGAAAAAGGGTTTTTCTGATTAACAGTCCAAGCGGACAAAAATTGACGTTTTGATGAGTTCACATTCTTTTACGGAAGAAGTGTATTTTACTGTGTTTGAAATATTTATTGTGTTTTTCTGTTTGTTTTGAGAAAGAAGAGACAGAACTCTAACCTATGGTTGCAAAGGGAATCACACTAACCTAATGTTATCATGCATGGGTTAAGACCTAATGTCTATCATGCTCCTCTCTTGCGCAGAGAGAAACAGAGATCCTAAGGGAATAGACGGAAACAGAAATAATAGCATACAATAAAACAGTAAAATGCATGAATGCAACAGTACAAGCGAGGCAAGGGAGTGACGCTCAACCTCGAACCTAGAAAACAACAGGCAAAAGCGAAGAAAATTCGCTTTCAACCTAACAGGTTAAATGGCAAACAATACAATCAGGGAAATTCAAACAATACATCAAAAATTATAAACAACAAAAATAAACAGCAAACAGCAGTTCTGCACAGCAAGCTTCATCAACTTCTATCTTCAAGTCATCTACAAGCTTCAAGCAAGCATCAGTCTTCATCTTCAAGCCTTCAAGCAAGGTATCTATCTTCAATCTTTCAATGGCTTTTCTTCAAGTCTCACTCTCCAAGATGAGTAGCAGTTAACAAGATGAAATGGATGTTAAGCAGTCAGTTGCCTACCAAGGGTGGCCTACTGACTGTTAACATGATACAGACAGTTTTCTCTCAAAATTTCTATCTTTTAAATACATTCACTAATCCTTCCAAAGGAAGGAGGTGGGTATTTAAAAGAGACTTTGAATCATAGAGAAAGAATGGAGGCAAACAAGACCTTCCATGTTTGTGAATCAAGTTTCTATTCTAGAGCTCTACCTAACTCCTAGATCCTATAATCTTCAACAGCTGCCAGCAAGATACACTCTTCATCCACTCTTGAAATGGGTCTTCATTCCTTTTCTTCAATGGGCTTCATCAGCAAAGTCTTCAGCTCAAACCCAAACCCTAAGCAGGCCCAATACCCCACACAGTCAAACAATAATCTCAGAAAGGGCACACCACACAATCAATCAATTACAGAAAATATAATAATAGCATTAATATAATAGGGGAACTTCTAGCATTTTCTAAGGGATCTATCACTTACCCATAATACCCCTATAGGCTCATCTTCTAATTTGTCCTAAAAAAAACCAAAAAGAAACTTGTTTTGTTATACCTATATTACATTCACAACTCTAATTGACTATCCTAATAGTTTCTAACTAAACTACCTAAAATAAATCCTAAAAAATTGGTACAAAAATCAGGGGGCACCTAATATCCATATCTAGTTATACTAAAAATAATGGGATGAAAATCCTAAAGGAAACTCCTAAACTAAATTCAACAAATAGAGGCATCAACTAAAAGAATTAAAAAAAAACTATTAAATGTAAAAATATGCAAAAAAATATGAAAATGAAGTAAACTGACAATTTTATGTTTTCATATTTTTCTTGACAAAAAATAGAAAATGGGAAAAAAAGTCTCATTAAAAAATATGCATTTTTCAATTTGTTATGAATTTTTGAAGTTTATTAAAATTTGGAGAAAGTTTAATATGAGAATTGATGATGGGGTGTATAAAGAAATAAAATGCAGTTGAATTGGATGGGCCCATAACATGGGGGTGCGCCTAGCAGCAGGCGCTTGGGCCCAGCGAAATTAAAAAACAAAGTGAAAAATAAAAGAAAAAAGGAAAAAAGAATGGTGCGAATAGCAGGAAATGGCAGTGCAAACGAATGGGCCTTGGACAAAGGGGGTGGGGAAATCAAATTCGTGTGAGCCCATGAAGTCACTTATTAAAACGCTGCCGTTTGGACGCTGCAGCCCCCTCCATTTTCGTGGCGTGATCGTGGCCGTTCGATGGCTTGCTGGTCAAACATTCTTGGCTTGATCGTACGGTAGATGTGTTGTCTTCAACCTTTGACACTTAGGGTTTCATAACTCCATGAAAATACAACTCCATGCATGAAACTTCATCACCTTTGTTCTCTCTCATTTCTCCATCAAATTGCATGATCCAAGAACCAAACTTGGCTAGAATTTAACGTAGAATACAACCATGCCTTTGGATTTCGTTGAAACTAACTATATCATGCAAACCGAACCATACAACTCCATGAATCCAAATTTTCTTCAGTTTTTGACCATCACAAAACTCAACAATCTTTGTATATAATTAATCCTCATGCTATGTTGATCACAACCAACCAATTCTCATGCATTATCATCCATTAAATCATGTGTTCTACCTCCATCAAGAATCAACCTCCATTAATGAAACCTCACTAATTGGTCTAAAACTCATCCAAATGAATCCCCTAATGGTCTCTAATAGTTTCACAACAAGAATCAATCCTAGCCATGCCTAAATCAAAGTGTGGGAAAGATTTTGCATACCTTGACCCTACAATGGCAAGTGTTGAAAAGCTTCGAACCAGGCCTTGTGGATCTTCAAGAATGGTCTCTATGTGATGAATAACACTCTTCTTGCACAAGATTTGATGGAGATGGCTTGTATCTTCAGATTCAATCCTTTTTGCTCTCTTGCAACTTCACTTGAAAAGCTCCAATTCTTCAACAATGGAGGCTCACTCTAGCATGAACATGTTCAGGGAGGTTTGTAGTGATGATTTGTGGAAGAAAATGGAAGGGTAATGAAGAGAAAAATGGAGTTTCAATACAATTTGCAAAATGGAGAATTTTGGTTCAAACTCTTTTTTCTACCACCATTAACATCAACAATCACCAACCTTTCACCAATGGAGAATGAAATCAATATATAGACTGATTTAGAAGGGTCTAGAATCATCTAGATCAATCTAGTAGCAACTTGAACTTTCATGAAGATATTTTGCATTTCACTTCCCACCACATGAGATATCATGACAAAATCCCTACAAATTGAGTAATTCACTTGATTTTCTCCTTAGGTGGTATTTTGGACAAGATACAAAGCTTAAACACCTTGTTTATGAAGCTTTTCCTTGTTTTGGTTTGGTATGCCATTATGCAAGAAAGACTTTTACAAAGCAACCCCAAGATTTAAGCCTCAAATCAAAATTGTGGCTGAACCAATGTTCTTAAAATGTCCTTGGGAGTCAAAATGACCTATCATATGGTATGGTTTGGATTTGGAACTTGGATTTTAGGATTTTCCATTTCACTTGAATTAACTTATGTCTCATTTTTAGGCCATTTTTATCACTTTTTGCTATAAGCCTTTCCAACGTCTCATGACCACCCTACTAGCCTTAAAACATCATTCTAAGCAACTTTGATGTTGAAGGTTTTTTCATTTGAAGCTTGGAAGTAGGAGATATGGCCATATGCTTGAAATGACCTATAACTGCCAAATGACCAAAATGCCCTTTGCTTGCCAAAGTCATAAGTAGAGTTCCACAAATCAGATGAAGGAATATGATACCTTTATAGAAAGATAAGATCATGAGGAACAACTTTCATGTTGGCCAGAAATCCATTTGAAAGCTCCTTGAGGGGTAAAAGTTGCTTGGAAGTCAAGTAACTTTCACAGACAAATTTCAGTGTCCTCAGATGACCTGTAACTTGCAAGAACCATAACTTGAGTTCTATAAATCTCCTTGATGCCTTCCACCACTCAAATTAAAGGTATTGAGATCCTCTAAAAGTTTCATGTTGGCCAAGGATCCATTTGAGACTGGCATTTTGAATTATCTTGCTTGGAAGTTTACCCTAAATCAGGGGATTTTACACAGAAACCCTAATTTAGAAACCTCTCTTCTTCTTGATTTCTCTTGATTTCTCCTTGGCACAACACCACATCCATATTTACATGTCAAATGAGGCATCCCACATCTTTCAAACAGGCTTTGATGCCCTTCAATCAAGCATTTGACCTAGGGTTGACCTAGGGTTGACCCAGATGAAACCCTAGTTGACTGTCTTCCACTGCAGCTCTTGTAATCACATCAATGACTTGCCTCACTTTCGAAATGACCCTCTAGGTCTTCCATGATGTCTATATACCCTCCATGGCCTCAATTCACAGCTCACAACTTCTTTGATGATTTTCAAATACCCTCAAGATAGGAGAGACCCACTGGTTGACCTGCTAACTTTTCAAAGCTTCAACTTCTTTCTTGGATACCTGAACAATCTTAAACTTGAATAATACCCTCTTGATAGGCTCATAGAGATAAGAATGGCACTTGGTCCCTTGTTGGATGGATTGCCCATGCTATGCTATGCAAATGAATGAACTATGTACATGCTCTAGTATGCAAATGATAAAGCCATGAAACATAAAATCAGGTGAAATAAGTTGGTCAAATTTTAGGGTGCAACAACAAGCTCCACCTCAAACCTAGAGGTAATCAACACAAGCAAAAAGACAATGTAGAGAAGAACAAAAGATACAGAGGAGGCAGCTCAAGCAGCAGCAACAAACTCCTACAGCAGACAGCAACAGCAAGCTCTAAACAGCACAGTTGAAAAGACAGCAAAGTCGACAGCAATACTTCATCTTCAAGCTATCTTCTATCTCAAGCTTCTTCGACTTCATCTTCAAGCTCTAGCAAGCACACTCCAAGCATAGGAACAATCACCAAGATCAAGGTTAAAATGTTGAAAACTTAATGAAAACCAAAGGAAATCATCAAGCACCAACATTGAAATGGAAAGGTATCCTCAAAGTTCTACTCAACTATGGGCATACCGCACATCCCTCCAAAGGAGAGATGGATTTTCCCCAGGAGGACTTCATGTCATTGGATGGAATAGAAGCACACAATGCATTCTATGTTTGATGAAGAAATCAAAACTAGCTCTAATGGTTCTTCCTAAAACCCTAATTCCTAAGCTTCTAAAAACAATTCCTAAAAGAAAAGAAAACTCCACTCCAAGCTTCACCGTTGAATCCATAGCATCCACATCAAATCCAGAGCATCCTCCAAAAGAGAAATCCAAGCTCCTCGAGCAACAAGGCCACCAAAGGAGGCAAACAAGGCAAGGTACCAAAGTTGGAACACCAAATGATCAACCAAATTGAATAAACCAACAAAAATAGGAAATCAAATTCTAAAAATCTAAAAATTTTCCTATGTGAGCATGCATGGATTAACATTCTAAGGTTCAAATATCAAAGCCTAAATCAACTTCTAGGTTCACTAACAAAATCCTAAGTTGGAACATGTCAAGATGAACCATAAATTGGGAAGGCTCTAATCATCATACCTAAAACAGAACCTATCCACATCTAAAAATTCTAATAAAATTTCTAAGGGAACATATATGTGTTATCTACAACATACCAAAATTTCAAGTCAAAATCATAAACCACCCGAGAGAACTAAAATCATCAAATAACAATACCAAATATGCAAATTAAATGAAATAGCACAAAATAGTAAAATGCAAATTAAATTGAAAAATTCATGAAAATTCCATCTAACAATTCCAGAAAATCACAAATTAAATCAGGAGTATGGCAATATTTTTAGAATATTTTTCTGATCAAAAATGGATTTATTGTGATTTTTGGAATGGAAATGGAATAAAAAAAATAACTAAAATCAATTAAGAAAATAAAATAAGATGAAAATACCACGCGCGTTGGATCAGTTGACTAGTAAGCGAATCCAAGGGTTTTCAGCTAACACATGCATGCAGCCACGCAGGCACCCAGTCAGCTGCCATGTCAATTAAATGGAACGCATCGTTTTGATGAATTGGAGGCAATGCTGAGTTCAAATCTCGTCCACACGATCAGTATACAAAGTCCACAAGTCCAATTGATCTAATGGTTAAGATGTCATCTTCTCCAAAATTCTCAGGCGACCTGTAATGATTCACGGTGGTTCCCATGGTGGAAACAACCGTCTTCTCCGACGAGGCATCCAAGTCAAGTATCCAGAAAATGCAAGGCTTATATCACTTTGACTCAATTTTTCATGCTGATCATGAATATCACCTCCCTTTCTTCTAATTCTCAATGGATATCCAAACACGAATCAATTTCCAAAATATGTCAAGGTTTCCATCAGCACCAAAGCCTAATTTAAAACCATAGGAATGATCCTTATGCTTCACTGATCATCAAGAACTATCCAAATCATCCTAATTCCTTGTGATCAATCCAAACCGTGCTCAAACAGAAATCACACGTCCACCCTAATTGTCTCTAATTGCACCAAATTTGATCCAGAAACGATCCTTAACTCTACTAGATCCTAACAGCATGCATAATTCTAACTACATCGTGCTAGATCCATATGAAATTCGAAGGTTACATACCTGGTGTAAATCCTTCAACAGAGGTATCAAATGCTCGAATCAAACTTCAAAACTCTCCAGATACGATCAAGAATGCTAGAGGAAGCTCCTAGCACCTTCAATTTGGCTTGAATTGGTCTTGAACTTAGAAACCGATTTTGACTTGGAAGCCTCAAACTCCAATGGCAAATCTTCTCCTCAGCACGATTCAGTCCCCAACCACGATCCAAACTCATTGCTTGACCTTTATAGAAACTATTAGTGGGCTTTTGGAGGTCCAAATCGAGCCCAAACAACAAATCCAGTTTTCTGATTTTTTCTTCAAAATTGAAATGTAACAGTCGTGTATCCCTTGCCATATCTTGCTCTAGAAGCTTCCAACCAGTTGCAAAATCCCTTGTGAATGTTTCTGAACCAACAAGGAATGTTGAATTGCCTTGGTAATTGATTTTGATATGTGACTTGTTCATGAAGTAACAACATTGAAAGTCATGGAATTATGCCTCAAATCCAAAATGTAAAAGTGCCAAAGTGTTCAAAATGAAATTTCCATTCAAAACAAGTACTCATATGGCATGTCTTGAACCTCTAACTCAAAAAGTCAAATTTCCCTCCTTAATCCATTTGAAAAATTCCCTTTTTAGGCCATTTTAAGTGACTTTTTGCTACAAGTCAAACCAATCCCACATGACCACTTGGATAGCCTTAAAATCATATTTTAAGCAACTTTCATGTTGAACAAAAATCCATTTGACAAGTGCAAGTTGGAGATTTTGACCTATAATTGAAAATGACCTATAATCTCACTTTCCCAAAATACCCCTGACTTGTAAACCTCATAACTTGAGTTCTACAAATCAGATGGAAGACTTCTAGTACAATTTATAAATCTAAGATCATGAGGAACAACGTTCATGTTGGCCAAAAGTTCAGGTGAAACCTCCTTCTAGGTCAAAAATAGCTTTGAAGTCAGATGATTTTCACAGACAAATTTCAGTGACCTCTGAGGACTTGTAACTTGTCTGGACCATAACTTGAGTTCTATAAATCCAATGGAGGACCTCTAGTACTCAAATTAAAGGTATTGAGATGATCTACAAGTTTCTTGTTGGCCAAAGATCCATTTGAAACTTGTATCTTGACTTATGTGGTCTTAAAGTTAGGCACTAAACAGGGGTTTTTACACTAAAACCCTAACTTAGCAACTTCCCACACTCTTGATTCTTCTTGATTTGATCTTGGCGCAACACCACAAATGTCTTATCACATCATTTCATGAACTCCATAACCTAAAAGTAGGCCTTGATACTCTTCAATTGTCCAGTTGACCTAGAACTGATCCAGATGAAACCCTAATTGCTTGCACCTCAACTGTGGCTCTTGCATTTGACATAATGACTTGATTAAACTCTCCCATGGCCCTCTAGGAATTATATGAGCTCCATACACATCCTCTTCTCACATTCAACACTTCACAACCCTCTGATGGTCTTTAGTTTATCCTCAAGTTAGGAGAAAATTCACATTCAAACACCTAAACCCTTAGGCAACCAAACCACTTTCTGATGACTTTGACCATTCCTCAATCTTGAATGAGACCTCTTGCTAGGCTTCTTTTGACAAGAATAACACTTGATCCCCTGCTATATGAATGATAACATGATATGCAAATAATATAACTATGCAAATGCTAATGCAATGAAACATAAACCAGGTAAGAACAAGGTTGAGCAAATTTTGGGGTGCAACAGCTGCCCCTATTCAAACGGCTTGAACCCGACTGGGTGAAGAGCGAACGAACTTCGAACAATCGAGGTAGAAGACAGTTGAATACCAAGAAACCCGGAAATTTGCCAATCGCAGAAATACACAGCAAAAACTGCTTGGGGAACAACATTCGTTGTGCTGAACCCAGTTGTTACGGCAACAACTGATCAATCATCTAATAAAAGTTTTGATTTCAACATTAACTCCCTGTGTTACGCCATAGGCATCGAATTAACTTTGCAAGAAACAACTCTGTCTACAACGGGACTAAACTTCGTCAACACGAGGAAGAACTCCATCAACATGGGTACAATTCTGTCTATAATTGGAATAACGATCTCTGTCAGTCACAGGTAACAACTCCACTGGGGATAATCCATCGATTATGGATAATAACTCCGTCCACACGGGTAGCAATCATTGTCAATACAGGTAACAAATCCATCAACACGGATAACAATCTCCGGCGATTTCATTGGGACAAATCCGTCAATCACGGGTAATGACTCCGTCAACACAGGTACGATCTTTTTCAGCCACAAGTAAACATCTCTGTCAACACAAGTGCAATCTCTGTCCATTACACGTAACAATCTTTGTCCGTCACAGGTATAATCTCTGTCAATCACAGGTAACAATCTCTGTCAACACAGGGTAACAAACACTGTCAACACAGGGGAACAATCACTGTCAACACAGGTAACAAATCCGTCGACACGGAGAACAATCACTGTCAACACAGGTCCAATCTCTGTCCATCACAGGTCCAATCTTTACACGGATAATAATCACCGTCAGCACGGGTAGCAATCACTGTCAACACAGGCGTAATCTCTGTCAATCATAGGTACAAGTCACTGTCGATCACAGGTAACAATATCTGTCAACACAGAGAAGAATTCCGTCAACACGGACAACAATCACTGTCAACACAGGTACTATCCCGTCAACACGGATAACAATCACCGTCAGCACGGGTAAACATCACTGTCAGCACAGGTACAAATCCGTTAATATGGAGAACAAACTCTGTCCATCACAGGTAACAATCTCTGTCAACACAGGCGCGATCTCTGTCCATTACAGGTAACAATCTCTGTCAACTACAGGTAATAATCACTGTCAACACAGGTAAACATCACTGTCAACACAGGTACAATCTCTGTCAACACAAGCGCAATCTCTGTCCATTACATGTAATAATTTTGTTAACACGGATAATAATCACCGTCAGCACGGGTAACAATCACTGTCAACACAGGTAAGCAATTTCGTCAATACGGAGAACAATCACCGTCAGCATGGGTGCGATCTCTGTCAGCCACAGGTAAACATCTCTGTCAATACATGTATAATCTTTGTCAATCACAGGTACGATCGTCTACACGGAAAATAATCACCGTCAGCACGGGTAGCAATCACTGTCAACACAGGTAACAATTCCGTCAACACGGACAACAATCACCGTCAGCACGGGTAGCTATCACTGTCAACACAAGTGCAATCTCTGTCCATCACAGGTACAATCTCTGTCAATCACAGGCGCGATCTCTGTCCATTATAGGTAACAATCTTTGTCAACTACAGGTACAATCTCTGTCAATCACAGGTAACAATCTCTGTCAACTACAGGTACAATCTCTGTCAATCATAGGTAACAAACACTGTCAACACAGGGGAGCAATCTCTGTCAACACAGGGAAGAATTCCGTCAGCACGGACAATAATCACCGTCAACACGGGTAAACATCCCTGTCAACACAGGTACAATTCCATTAATATGGATACCAAACTCTGTCAACACAGGTACGATCTCTGTCCATCACAGGTAATAATCACTGTCAACACAGGTACATTTGAAGAATACTTTATTGGGAAATACGAGAAACTTAATCACACCACTCTGTGGGGAAATCACTAGTGACACCTCCGGAAGTTTAAAGCATGAAATCTTTTACTGCTGACGTAACAGCAACCTGACAATAATCCCTATGGGGATGAAGAGAAACTTAACCAAGCAACTATGCTAAGGGACGAACGTTATCATTACCTATCTCACGCTGAGAAACTGAATATCTAGAGATCCTTCTGAGCAAGAATCCCACTCTTCTGCAAGGGATAACACCTGAAACCAAAGAGGTAACCAACCTGGCTCATGTTTCAAAATGCGTATGTTTGACAATGGCGTAATGCTCCATACAATATGGAAATGCTACGCGTTTAGGTAGATGCAAATATGAGCTCCATACACATCCTCTTCTCACATTCAACACTTTACAACCCTCTGATGGTCTTTAGTTTATCCTCAAGTTAGGAGAAAATTCACATTCAAACACCTAAACCCTTAGGCAATCAAACCACTTTCTGATGACTTTAACCATTCCTCAATCTTGAATGAGACCTCTTGCTAGGCTTCTTTTGACAAGAATAACACTTGATCCCCTGCTATATGAATGATAACATGATATGCAAATGGTATAACTATGCAAATGCTAATGTAATGAAACATAAACCAGGTAAGAACAAGGTTGAGCAAATTTGGGGGTGCAACAATGATCTGATAGGTTTGAGGCTGATTTGGGAGCAAGGGAAATTAGGCCTTCGTGGCTAAAATCTGTTGTTGAGGTTTTAACCGTATAGGGTAATTGATTATGAGAACTCTAATGAATGTGGGAAAATTGTAAGGATTTTATGGGAATTGGAGGTGTAAATATGATACGGGATTGGCCTAATAAGTCGTAGAATTTGTGCCTTTATCGCCGTAATACCTTAGGAATGATTTATGGATGTTTTTGGGGCATTGGGGAAGAAAACCGTAAGGACTTTTGGATTGGTTTTGGTGCTGATGCATAACAACGTTTTACTGTAATCGCGAGTTCGCACAACAAATGATCTTTCGCACGAAAAACACTCCCCCCAAACTCGCACGGTGAACTGTCCAGCGAACGTAGCAGAGTTTCGTGAATTGTGTTCTTGTGTAGTGCTGTCTTGATGCTGTGATTTTCTTGATGAATTACCAAGAGTATGACTGTGATTCCTATGTGATTAATACATGATTGTATGATGATTCATATGAATAATGATGATGAGTTTTGATGTTGATTCCATGAGTTTTGATGATTATATGATGACATGATTATTATAATGATTTTGATGAATGATGATGCCCTTAATGAGTTTATTATGAGGATGATATTGACGTGTGTATCATGCATTCATATGCATTTCGAACTTCGGTCTAGTGGTTGATTCTTGTGGCTTCAGTCCCATTGTGCGTATGTGAAGTATTTTGTTATGCTCTGGTTCTTGTGTAGAATCGATCCTATTGATGGGAATCTATGGAGGATTGATGGCCCAACGTCCGTCGAACTTTGATGAATTGGTACCGCATGCATGAGTCTTGTTGCATTTGCATTTATGTGACAATTTGATGTAATTTATGATATTATGGCTTTTTGATGTTTCCTTGATGATTATGATGATGTTGAATACGATAATGACGTTATTTTATATATTGATTCCTATATTGATTATTATGAATCGTTTTACTCACCCTGCCTGTTTGAATGTTGTCTCCACATGGGTAACATGCAGAAGACCAGGTTTAGTCGTGGATGCCGTCGAAGACTTTTTGCAGTTTTTAACTTTTGGTTGACTTAGAGGGTCTTGCTCTAATAGTGTAACATAAATTTGGGGTCTTTGAGTTAAACCATGTTTTATTGATTATTGTTATTTTGATTATGTTTATGCGCAAGGAAAACTTTGGATTTTGTCTTTTTGAGTTTCGCTGCCTTTTGAGCAATTTTTGAGTAATTTTGGAAAAACCCGTTGTTTACGGAGCATTGACTTTTATTTGAGTTATTGAGAAATGTACGCCCTTTGAGGTGATTTTTATTGTGTTTGATATTTTACTCTAATAAATGTGATTGATTTGCCATTATATTTGTGGGGTAGAAAAGGGTGTTACAATGAAAATATATGAAATCTGCAAATTGTTGTTGTTAATTGGTGTGTTGTAGTTTTCATGAGCATGACTTTAATTCATGATAAATTGGTGAAGTCAATTGCGATTTCGTGTGAAATTAACATGTCCATGCATTACAATTGACGTATAATTCGTTTCTGTTGATTTGTGTTTTTTCTAAGTGTGAAATTAGAGCTTTAAATGAGCTCCAATGGTAGAAAACACGTTTTTGCGTTCTGCACAGGGGTGACGATCGTCACCTGCGTGATGAGTAATCCTTCAGCGCTCTTAAAAAGGCTGACCCCCGTCAGCCGAATGACAGCATAACGCCAGGGTCCTTTTTAGGGAAGTGGTGACGGGTGAAGTGAAGGAATGACGGGCTGGTCGTTATCCACATGACGACCGTCATGGACCTGAAACATATTGTCATGGTATAGGCGATCATATTTTGACGCGTCGATTCAGATTTCAGTGTTGTTTTTTTTTTATTGTGTTTAGGGCGTGAATCAATATGCTTTAAATGTTATCTAATGCATATATAATTAATTATTGACGAATATGAGCTTGCATAAATGTTGATGTGCATGAGTGAATTAATATTAATGAACATTGTTAATAAATTAATATTAAGCATAAATGTTGTTATGTGATGATGAATTGATACTGTGAGCTATGGATGTATGTTGTGGTTCTCATGCGTGCATAAATTAAACAACGGTGAATTATAATTGAGCGTGATCATGTATGTTGTGTTGATGGCATCATTTGACGTATAGTTGCACGTGTTATGCATCATAACGTACGAATCTCGGTCGAATGGTGTACTTTAATCTAAAGGTGTGATTGGGAGCGAGTAGTTGATTTCTATGGTGGGATCAATGAAGCGTTGTTGCTCTAGTGGTGGAATCAGTAATAATTTTGATGTGATGTGCTCCAATGGTGGGATCGAGAGCGAGTAACCGACTTCCGTACAATGAGAGTGGTGAAACATTATTGATTCAGTGGTGAAATTAGTAACGATTTGATGTGCCCTAGTCCATTGTTGGAATCGAGAGCGAGTGGGCAATATTAGTAACATACCTATAATATTATACAAATTAATATTGATGAAGTGATGTATAATATTTTAAAAGTGGGTTTAATTTGATGATGTATGAGTACTTGACGATGAATGGATGATTGTTGATGTATGAATGATTTGATGATGTAGATGTTTGTGATTTATCCTTTTTATGTATTGCACCGCTATATTATTTGAGTATATTCTCACTCATTTTTATTGTTGTGGCGTATGTGCACCTTTGAAGTACAGACAATCAGATACAAGAGTAACTGCTTGAGTTAGAGAACGAAGTTCATGCCTTTTTAGCTATTTATCGTTAAGTCTTAAAGGAGTCGCTCTGATATGTAGCATTGAAGAAGGGTTGTTCACTTTCTGCTTATTTTATGCTTTACTTATGTTGAAGTTTTATTGTTCATTTTATGTGGAGGCTTGTATGACAAATTTAATGATTTTCCACGACTGAGTTTTATTGATTATGTTATGTGATGTTTTTATGCTATGATCAAGCATGCGTGACACTCTGATCATGGAGCTTTATCCAAATTATTTTATTAATTGTTGAATCATAAATTAGGGTGTTACAGGTGGGAGGGGTAACTTAATTGGCTTGAAACAGTTGAGTTAAGGGTTAAAAGAAGTTAGAGGTCCAGGGTTCAAGTCCTAGTTGTAAATATATACTAACAATTTGCCTTTTATAGAAAAAGTAGTTATTTTCTGGTGCAAGATGGTTGAAATATACACATTCTAGTTTCTAGTAGAATCAATTCTAGTTTAGAAGAATCAAACAAATCAAAATCATTTTAAAATCAATTATAATCTCTAAAATTGTTTTTGACTCCTCCAAAAGCCAAACCAAATATGCTATTTTATCGGTTCCATAATAAGTGACTCATTTAAAATAAAAAAGTGTTTCAAAATAAATAATTTATTTCAATTTTTAAAATATCTTTTTTAATTCTACTTTTTAATTAATATTATTTTTATCATTTTCAATACTTAATAAAAGACACTTTAATAAAAATACAAAAATGTAATTTTCTTTCTTTGATTAACAATCCACTATTTCAAACAAGTTAGTTGTTATCCATATAGATAGATAGATATTTTAATTAGGGGTGGTCATGGATGATTAATGTCCAAAACCAATCCATAACCATAAATAATCCATATATTACAACCGGTTATTAAAACCAATTCTTATAACCGGTTTTTATTTTTTAAAATGGTTATAAACCGGTTATATTCATAACCAATTTTATAATTAGTTTTGATTTAATTTTATTTTAAAATTAATTTTTTCAAAATCATAATATTGTTAAAATAACTATTGTTTTTTTTAAATTCATAATTTTTGGTCTCTAAATATTCAAAATCATAATTACTATTGTTAAAATTCATGAATGAAAAGTTCATTCAATTCCTTCATTATTAAATAAAAAGTTAGTTAATTGAATGAATTCAATTTAACTATTAATATATATCATTTAATCTAATTCATCTCCATATTTAAAAAATATCAGTTTAGTTTTATATTTTAAATTTATTAAACCAATTTAACAATTAAATAATAATATTGGTTACAGTTACTCCAATCTATCTATTTTTTTTTCTTTTCTATATAATTCATTGATTTGTAATTAGAAATATGTGTTATTAAAAAATAATAATTATTTAATATTTAAATATGATTTCTGTATATAAATTACAATAAAAAAATAAACGGTTGTTGTCGTTTGAACATTTATTGGATTAAATTAAAAAATTTATTTGAGATGGTTAAAAACTAAAAAAAAAATCTAAATTTGCATTGATTGAATTAAACGGAAAGTCTATTTTAATTGTAGATATGATATTTTTTCTTTTTGTAGTCATTTAGTTTGTGTGAACTGGAGGACTAATTTAAATAAAGGACAGAGTAAATTAGAATTTTAATTACTATTGTTATTTTAACAATATTATGAATTTAAAAATTATGAATTTCAAAATCTTAATTTTTGGTTATGAATTTTAAACAATAGTTATTTTAAAATTCATAAAAATTTTATTTACTGAAAAAAATTAAAATAATATTTATTTTCAAAAAAAATATTTTTTTTTTTCAAAATAAAAATATCTTTTTTTTTGAAAAAAAATTTCAAAATTTTTTTTAATTAAAAAAAATTGACTAATTTGATTTTTATTTTGGATATGGATGTCCAAATTATGGATTTGGTTAAAACCATATTAAAAATATATCCAAAATGTGGATTTGGTTAAACCCATACTAATAATTAACCGGTTTTTAATAACCAAATTTATATATGAATATGGATTATTTAAATAACCGGTTTATTTGAACACCCCTAATTTTAATTAGCGCACATATATTAATACTAAGGTTAGTTATAAAAGAAATAAGTGGGTTAAAATATTATTTCATCTGTTTTATAATAGTCGTTTTTTTAAAAAATTTTAAATTATTTATTTTTTTAAAATATTAATGTTATATTTTTTTTCACTAATTTACTTTTTTTTTATATTTTAATTTATATAGTTATTCTGTAATTGACTTTTGCTTTTCCAACCAAAAATACTGGGTCTTGTTTTTTTGAAGCAATATCTTATTATTAAAAAAAAAGTTATTATTGAATTATTGATTTAATACAAAAATAGGTTGCGTTTGTATAACATTTTATTGAGTTAGAATATATACTAGTGTGAATAACAATACATAAAGTAACAAACAAGTTTCTTTTTCTGTGTCTTTGTTTGTGGTGGTAGGAAAATAGGAAGAAATGAGAAAGACGAAGAAGAGTAGCAGTACGACCTCAGATTCAGAGTATTGTCAACCTCAACAACACCAACAACCTGATTTTCCTGCTGCTGAAGAACAGACTACTTCTCCTCCTCCTAAGCTTGACGATGGTTTCTACGAAATTGAAAGGATTCGCCGTAAGAGGATCCGCAAGGTTAACTTTTTATTCATTCTTTCTTCTTACCCATTCATTACTCCTTTACTACTACTATTAACTATCAATGTTGCTCATTTAGGGTGAGCTCCAGTACCTTATTAAATGGTGAGTCTTTCTCTTCTTTCTTTATTTAAACTTTTATAACTGATAATTAATTATGTTAATTAGTAACAAGCTTTTCTTTCATTTAATTTAATTATACAGGCGTGGATGGCCGGAAACTGCCAACACTTGGGAGCCTCTTCAAAATCTACAATCTGTTCCCGATCTCATTCATGCATTTGAAGAAAGGTAAAAAAAACAACTACCTAAACCCTAATCTTTTTCATACTCATTTTTCATTTTATCTTTTTCTTCAGCCTCAAATCAGGTGGTGGTGGCGGTGGAGGAAAACATCATCGCAGCAAGGGAAAACGCACCACCACTCTTCCTCCTACCCCTCAACCACCTCAACCTTCTAACGCCCATCCTCCCACCCTCCTTCCAAATCCACCGTCTACGGACACTGGCCTCCATGCAGACAACCTAGCAACACATTTACAACAAACTGTCATTTCAACTCCCAACGATGCTCAATCGAATGGAGATCCGTTTCAAACGGACCGCACCAGAGGAGCCAAAAGGAGAAAACCTGCTTCCGTTAAAAGGTTCAAGAAAGAGGAATGTACATCTGAAACTGTTGTTGATACCAATAACATCTCTGCTGCTGGTAAGGCTGAACTGGCCTGGACACAGAATGCATGCAATATTGTCAAGATTCTAAAGCCAATAGGCTATTCAGCTTCTCTATCTTCTTACATGCAGGATGTTTCAGTCACCTTTATGGCTATCAGGTTACTATCTTTCACTTAACTCAATACATATTCACATACATTTACTTTTAAAGCTTTTCTTTTTTTTTATCTCGACTTTCTTCACAACAGGAATCATCATGGTTTTTGGCATGCATATATCATTGCTTTGTAAACTCAGTGTAAGGAAAGACCTTAAACATTTCACCAGAAACCCTTATTTAAGTACTCAAGTTCGGCTATCCTTAAATTCTGTTAAATATTGTTGAATGTTTCATTCTACTCTCAAAAGTAGGTATTTGTTTTTCTTTGGTTAATAAAAGAGAAGGCGAAGTTAATGGAATGAATGGTTTTATTGCTCTAACATGCCCCTGGTGCTTTGGTTCTATGGGCTGGAAGGAGAGCATACCCGAGCTCACTTTATGTTTGTGCTGAAATTCACCCTTAGAGGAATGAGGGTAGCAATGATCAAACTCATACTAGCTTATTAGGAAAGATTTTCACTGGTTTTATATCTTTAACAAGTAACAAATCCACCACTTAAGGCTAAAAATAATAAGCCATGTACGCTATGTATTCAGGCTTCGAATGCACTCCAAGACTACTTATATTGTGCTCCAGCTACTACTGCGAAGTTGCAATAATTTTATATATGTATGTGGCATACTTTGCAAAGACACAACTAGTGTTTATTCGAAATTTTTCATTAGTTATTTAGAGTAGTCTTAATATCTAATTATCTATGAGAAAATCTAGAAATACATTAAATATAGAAAATTGTAGAAAATATCTAGAAGTGTGTGTTAGTTAGGAAGGTTTTAGAAGTATGTCTAGAGTTCTCTACTTTTACCTATAAATACCCCCTTATACTTGACAGTTGATATCAATCAAATTTGAATTCTCTATTAGAAATACTTTCCCTCCTCTAACTGAGTGGTTTTAGAGTCTGGTTTGTGAAAAATTGTGATAATAGAATTGGGAGATGGCGAGTTGCAACTAAACTACTTTCCAATATCCTCTTCTTACTAAAGAGAACTGCAAACTATGGAGCGATCAAATGAAAGCTATGCTTGGCTCTCAAGGTGTATGGGAGATTGTGGAGAAAGGCTATAATGAGCCACAAGATGATGGAGAGAGTTTGCCTCAAATTGAAAAAAGAAGTTTTTGCAAAGACAGGGAAGAATGATCAACAAGCTATCACCCCATCTATCAATGTTTGGATGATTCTATGTTTGAGAAGGTTGTTGATGCTACTAGCTCAAAGGAAGCTTAGGAGATTTTAGAGAAATCACTCCTAGACATTAACCAAGTGAAGAATATAAGGGTTCAATCCTTAGAGGGGGATTTTGAAGATGAAGGATTCCAAATCAATTTCAGATTATTGCTCAAGTGTGAAGTTGGTTGTCAATAAAATGAATAAATATAGACAAAGTAGAAGATGCTTGGTGGCAGAAAAGATTTTTTCGTTCTTCGAGTCCAAATTTCAATTATGCGATGTGTGTTATGTGGCACATCTAGAAAGATCCAAATTGGATGATTGAAGCATCAATCACGTCTTTGCTAGCTATGATTCACAAGGTTGTGGTGAACCGTGGTGTTGAATTTGATGAAGTTGTATCATGGGATTGGAAGGCCCATGAAGAAACAAGCCAGAACTTTCTTGTATATTTTGAAGAAAATGACTAAGAGACCATGACATCTATTTAAGCTACACCAAAAAGGTTATCCTGAAGAAAAGATCTACATAGCTACTATTGGAGTATGTTGGTATAAGACATGAAGATGAAATTTAATACTTAAGATATAACTTTGCACAAAATGAGAGCAGAACCCCGCGTGAAGAAGAAAATTTCAAATTAAGTGGGAGCAATGTTGTTAGTAATTTAAAATTTAGGTGAATCTATAGTTATTTAGAGAAGTCATATTATCTATGAGAAAATCCAAAATCAGATAAAATTAAACATTTGCGGTGTATTAATCAGGAAGGTCATAGAAGTAAGTCTAGAGTTCTCTACTTGTACCTATAAATATTCCCTTCCCCTTGTACTTGGCATTTGATGTCAAGCAAATGTGATTTTCTCTTAGAAATACTCCGCTTCCTCTAATACGTAGAAACTCAGTCTTCTAAAGTCTCTCCTTCCACAATTTAACCTGCAAAAACACTTCCAAAACCCAACCCGCAAACACACTCTAAAGCGTTTATAGTCCTGTTGTAGATCTGCAAGAGAATTTCCCTTGAAGAAGCTGTGAGACAAACACCATGAGAAGGTGATAAATGATTGTGTCATACTTTACTTGATTTTATAGAGCTTTGGACTTGGCTGTCTAGCAAAAATTGTATGTTTTGCACCTCTTTTATAGAGATTCAAGTGAGTTAGACTAATATTATTAATTCACATAATGTATACATTTTACAGGTCTGATGGAACAGAAGTAATGGTGGATAACAAATATCTCAAGACAAACAATCCTCTTCTGGTAATCCACTATCTCTTGGCATTGTTAGTTTTGCATTGCTTGGAAGTCTTGAAAATATTTATATGGTGTCCTCTCACCTGAAGTTAATGATTTTTGCAGCTGATCAATTTCTATGAGCAGCATCTCCGATACAATCCAAGTTCTTAACTGGATAGAATATTATTGAAGGTGGTGGTTTTTTGTGTGATTAGATCTTTTGTTTGTTGTTAGTTATATATAATGGAGTTGTAGATGCAGGGGATCCTAAAGGTTTAGGAAATATGGTGTTGGAGACTTGCTTTAAACTAGTGATTCTGCGTCATGTTTTATCCCCTTTACGCATGATAACAGTCTCTGTGAAATTGCCTAGATGTATTGAACATCATTGAAATTTGGCGTGTTCATATTGTTTTGCCGAAGGTGTGTTTAATGCAGGTTGCATATCTGATTGCTTAATCCCATGTCATGTCATGCATCTTGTTTCATTTTTACCTTTGGAGTATGCACGTCTCTTAATTAGGCAACAACATCAATTGTTGCTTATCAATAAAAGGAAGTCATTTTTTATACAAGAATTCAACAAATATACAGAGAATCTTTAGTAGATTAAGTGAGAGTTGAGAGAAAAAATATATTTTTTTATTGAATCACATTAAGGGACTTATATTGAAGTGAAATTTCACTGCATTTTATATTAATTATTTGGCAAAATAAAATAACAGCTAAGATACATGCACACAACACATTAGTTATATAAACATATTACATTACAACTAAAAAATTAATTGGACTATTTATACAAAATAAAATATGGTGCAAAAACTTTTAAAAAATAATGAACCTGTTAATTATCATGCTTAGGACGGTTGATGTGGAGTCTTTATGTACTAGATGTTGGATATTTTTATTTTAGTAACTGTTGTTTAATTTTTAATTAATTGTGGTGTTATATTTTTGTAGTTATTGGAAGTTTTAACATTGTGAACCTATGTAAAATAGGGTGTATGTTCAGTTTGTGTCTAATACATGTAAAATAGGGTGTATGTTCAGTTTGTGTCTAATAGTAATTATATAAATCAAAGCGGCCATTTTCTCCTCAAAAGGGGTGTATGTTCAGTTTGTGTCTAATACTAATTATATGAATCAAAACAGTTATTTTCTTATTTTCTCCTTTGTCATTTTCTTCAACTATTTTTTTGTTCAATTAACAACAATTTGTATCCGAGCTCTCTTCTTGAGGGACCTGTGAAATGGATGATGAATCAAGTTTTTTCAAAAGTTGCCCCTCCTCTCTTTGATAGGAACAACTATGACATGAGTCAAGTTTTTCAAAAGTTGCCCCTCCTTGTTTGATGGGAACAACTATGAAATTTGGGCATGAAATCTTACCTAGAAGTTTTGGACGCTTGGGAAGCCATATAAGAGGATTATGAAGTTCCTCTGCCACCGAATAATCCTACTATGGCTCAGTTGAAATATCACGAAGAAAAAAAAACTAAAAAGACAAAGGCAAAATTCTGTCTCTTTGTTGGTGTTTCAGAAACAATTTTTATTAGAATCATGACCTTCAAAACACCAAAAGCAATATGTGACTATTTGAAGGAATAATATGTAAGGGATGAGAGAATTCAAAGCATGTGACTATTTGAAGGAATAATATGTAAGGGATGAGAGAATTCAAAGCGAATTCAAAGCATGCAAGTGCTGAATCTGATGAAACAATTTGAGTTGCAGAGAATGAAAGAGAAAGAGTCTGAGACAATCAAAGAATACTCAGTCAAAGCAAATTCTAGCATTGTAGAATTTTTTTGGTTGTCGTGCCTGAAAGATATGATGCATCTCTATCCTCTTTAGAGAACACAAATGATCTATATAAGATCTCTTTGGCAGAATTCATTCATGCCTTGCAAGTGCAAGAGCAGCGAAGGACCATGAGGCAAAAAGGAATTGTTGAAGGAGCTTTAGCAGCCAAACATCAAAACGTGGAAAAATGAAGCTCTAAGAGAAGGTTGCAGAGAAAAGAATGAAATTCGAAGAAAATCTTGTCTACCTTGTCAACACTGTGGAAAGAAAGGTCATCTACCATTTAGATGTTGGAGAAGACCTGATGCTAAGTGCACTAAGTGTAATTAAATGGGACATGAAACTGTTATATGTAAGAACATGAATAAACAACATAGTGATGAGGCAAAGGTTGCTGATCAAGAAGAAGAGGAGGAGGGTCACCTGTTCGTTGCAACATATTTCTCTAGCATCGAATCAAGTGAGAATTGGCTGATTGACATTGGTTGTACTAACCACATGGGATATAACAAGGATTTATTCAGAGAACTAAGGAATGCAAGTTCATCGAAAGTTCGAGTTGGAAATGGCCACTATATTGTTGTAAAAGGAAAAGGAACAATATCAATCTCCAACTTTTTCTGGTACAAAGTTCATTTCTGATGTGTTGTTCGTTCCTGAAATTGATCAAAATCTTTTAAGCGTTGGGCAATTAATTGAAAAAGGCTATAAAATTTTGTTTGAAAATGAAAGCCGCTTGATTCAAAATGGTAATGACAGAGACATTTTTAAAGTAAAAATGAGAGGGAAAAGTGTTTCTCTAAATCCATTGGAGGCGGAGCAAATTGCTATTCAAATGAATGAAAACGTAACAAGTTTGTGGCACAAAAGACTGGGGTGTTATCATGATCAGGGCCTGTTGCAACTAAAATCCAAGGAGATGACAAACGACTTTCTAGAACTCGGTGACCATATTTCAAATTGTAAGGCTTGTCACTTTGAAAAGCAAAGCAGGAAGCCATTTCCAAAGACAACGTGGAGAGCAACAAAGAAGTTGCAATTGATTCATACTGATATTGCATGGCCACAAAGAACACCTTCTTTGAATGGTAATATTCATTATGCTATATTGATTGATGATTTTACTCGTATGCGTTGGATCTTCTTTCTGAAGCACAAGTATTTTGGAACTTCAACGCTAGAGTGGAGAAAGAAAGTGGTTGTAGGATCTTCATATGGACTAGAACATCATCTATCAAGGATTATAGCAAGTGACCAAAACTCTTCATTTGGAACTTGAGTTTTGATTGCTATCTAAAAATAACACATATACATAAATTAAAAATATGTAGTACACATGGCCTGGTAGAACTTAGCTTTAATCAGATCAACAACTACTACTACTATAACAACAACAATAATAATAACAATGAATTACAATTTTTCAAAAAAATATAACTATTTTTATAAAAAAAAAATACTATTTGAAATAGCTTTAAATTTAAATAATTTTTTCAAATTTTGATATAGTAATAATTAAATGATGAAATAACTAAAATAACATTTTAAAAATAACTATGTTAACCAATTTTTTACTTAAAACTCTTGTTGAAATAACTATAATATTTTTTAAACAAAAATATATTATACTATAAAAAATATTCTTTATAAAAATCGAAACACATAGATTCTATATTTTGCTTCTTTTTAGTAAATGTGATTTTTGTTTTTATTTTCTCTAATATATTGACTGGGAGGGTCAGGAAGTATTAAACATACAATTCAACTCAGTTGTTTATCTATGTTAGACAACAATCATATCATTTCAATGATGATCAAAACCTAGATTCCCAACATTAGAAAATACAAACATTTATATACATTAACCGATTTGTTTGGGATCGATCCGCAAATAGTTTATAGTCTATTGTATGTATACCTTCACTAAACTATCTTTAATCTAGATATTTAGTTTGTAGTTTACAAGAATGTTACCAAAAAAAGATTTTTGCCCAATTCTTTGCAACATTAAATAAATAGTGCAGACAACTAATACAATAGTTTGAAATTGTTAAATTAACCTACTAATCATTATGAAAAATTGGGTTAGAATTCTATCTATTGGTCGAAAGAAATTGTGAACTAACCCCATTTGAAAGAGAGAAAAAAAACCAGACAGAATAAAATCAAAAGAATAATTATAATGATGGAACCCACTATCTATTTCTCTTCAGATCTTAATCCAACTTCAAGCCTGAAAACATAATTTCCAAACTTCGAGCATAAAGAGGACATTCAAAAAAACAGATGACCGAAGACTCTATTCCTCCCCATCAGCATATTTCAATCCACCAGATTCTCCTTTGCGGGCGCTTGAATCATCACAAAAATCTCAATAAAATAGAAATCAAGAGAACTTTTCCTATTCATTTGTAATAAAGATTCCAGTTTCCACTAGACAACTTCATTGGCATCCAGCACCCATAAATATTTATGTGACTACTATGGAATAAAACACCAATGATTTTTGGAATTAAGACTTCCGATACAGGGAATTAATTGAGACCTCCTATTTTTCAATTTAGATATCCTCACATTGATTGCTGTGGAACTAACCACTACCACCAATAATAAACGTGTCTTTTCCTCAGAAATACAGCTTGCCTGGCTTAACATTCATCCTTATTGGTATCCCATCACTAAGCCTTGTTAACTCACTGGTAAAACTAACAAAACAGAAAACTTCATATAACACAATAAAGTACCAAGAGTGAAAACAGTGCTCAATTATTCTTACTTTCTACAAGAAAGCCATTGCCAGAGAAGAACATAAGCAATATTGCAATATCAAAACTCAAGTTGCATGTCTCAAGGATATTCAAGCCAGTACTCGAGGTTGCATTCTACAGTACATTGTTGAGTTGTATGGATGAATTCTGAGTATAAAGATACAAATAACTGTATGGCAAACTATTGCTCACAAAAATTAAACTAGAGACATTTAATTAACTACAAGGAAAAGTAACAAAATCCTAGACTTATTGTTTTAATCTTGATATGCAAAGTTGTTCTGCAAAGTTCATCTGTCTTATACTTTTTGACATCAGATATATTGACATTTCACTAACTGCCATAGAATTTACTGATAGATACTAACTGCAAGTACCTTTGATCATCAGTTAGAACCCACTGATTTTTAATGATGCCTACACAGAAAATCAGAAGTCTAAAGATCCACATTGTTTGCTCTCAATGCTCTTTTTTCCATGTCTTTCATTTTCTTCCTTGCAACCAACTTCAACCCGACTCCGTCCAATTCCCAGTTTAGGCAAACCTCGATTCAATCCATCAAGCAGAACACAAGCTTTACACCATTTCTGTACATGAAAAGGTTATTGTATCTCAGTTGTTCTAGTTCAGATAACCCAATAGTGAAATCAAAGGGAGAAATAGACTGAACAACATCTTAAGGACTAAGAACCCCCATTACAATACAGCTCATTGAGCCCAATTTAACAAAAGATGAAACTGATCATTCAGTTGAATCGCGTGGAATTCTTTTGAAATGAGTAAGAATATCAAAGTTGAAAAACAAAGTTAGCAATATATAAAATAATAACTTAATCTAGCCATAAGCTTACTCAAATTAAGATTTATTTATAGTGGTATGAAAGCAAGATAAGCTGAAACAATCTTATTCAAAGGAAAATACCTGACTTGAAATATAACCACAGCGTTCACATGTACCCTGCTCTGGCATTTTAGTAGTGGTAGAAATCCTGAAATTCTCCCCGGATTTGATGATGTCAAGAATTGCCCTGGGTCTGCATTTTCATCAATATGAACCTGAGTCAATGGAATATTGTGAATAACAAACAAACAACCAGTAAAAATGGATAAGTTATTATTAGCACCTGATTCTCTCCAAATCCTTGATGAACTCGCGAGCAAAACCGCGATAAGCATTTGGAGAATAAATGCATTCAGTGGAAAAGTAATCAAGCTTCTTGAAATAAGCATACATAACAATCTCTTTTTCATAAGTATACTTGAAAGGTTTACATCTAGGGATTGGTCCATCTTCACCTGTTACAATTGAACTGCATCTACTCAATCTAGCTATATCTCCTCTCAATATGTTCAACAGAATCGTCTCCGCTATATCATCGGCGTTGTGTCCTGTCACCAGTTTATCTACCTTCAGGAAAGCAGCTCCCCGATCAAGCGCCTGACGACGGAATACGCCACAGAAGGTGCAATTGTTCTTCAAACCAATCAATTTCACGATCTCGTCCATCGTCCAACCGTACAAATCCTTGTAGGACACAATTTTAAGAGGCAATCCATACTGAATCTGGTTTCTATGAACGGTTTCAAGGGAATCGTCGCGGTAGCCGGTGATGCCTTCGTCGACGGAGAGGAGGAAGAGATGGAGACCGTAATCGTGGACGCGGTTGAGTTTGGATAAAACGTAGGCGAGGACGGTGGAGTCTTTACCGCCGGAAGCACCGATGGCGACGCGGTCGCCGCGGGTGAAGAGACGGTTGGAAATGATGATTTGGTGAATTTCGTTTTCGAAGGCGAGGTAGAAACATTCAGTGCAAATCTGTTGAAGGGTTTTGGGTCTCTTGAGAGAAGCTCTTCTTTCGTTGCATAAACAGCACAATCGCACGTTTCTCTTCCCTTCCATTCTCTGCGAAGAAACGGCCACCTAAACCCTAACTATTTCAGTAATAGGCAAACTACTACTTACAACAACAAACTACAGTATTATCACTATAATTCATTCTTCATATTTTACAGGTTTAAGGTTTAATTAATAATAACTCATCAAAATTAATTTCTCATAAAAAATTGTGTATTGTTGTATTTGAGTAAAAAATGTTTGATTAATTATTTGTTTAGTTAACAAAGATGGTAAATGTCATTTTATATGGAATGCTCTAAGATTATGTTTAGATAGATAGTTGATATTTTATGGAATAAAATGATAAATAGTTAGATTTTATGCAATCCACTTCATTGCATTTCAATCAATTCTCTAATTTTGATTTCATCTAATTTGAGATATGAAGTGAATAAAATTTTATTTAATAAATATTTAAATTATGAAGTGATATGGTATATGATCTGACCTGATCAGAAGGGGATCACTGGCTGGTCACACTCTGTTGGACTGCTACCACCTGATCAGAAGGGGATCACTGGCTGACCACACTCTGTTGGACTGCTACCTGTTCACCGGTGATGAGGAGGAGAAGGGGGGTACCTGCAAGACACTGACCCTCTTGGGGAAGAGGGTATTTAGAGAGACCCCAGCGCTGGGCCAACAATCACTTGTGTTGGGCTGGATGGCCAGACCCAACCCAGGTGACTGCTAGGGCATACGTGGCGTAGTGAAGACCAGGACGTGGTATTCGCCCTAGTCCAACTGTCCCGTGGTCTCCGGAAAATGGGTTTGACCTGCTCTTTCGGAGGTGGGCAGTTGGGGGATGACGTGTCCCCGCGGAGGGAGGCACGTGGAGAACGTGTGCATGGCATGTTGCCCTCCCCACAGAGGGGAGCTCGCGAGGTTCCCCGGAGGTGTGTTGTTCTCCCCGCGGAGGGGAGCACACGAGGGCGCGGGGAGACATGTCGTCCTGCTCGCTGGTAGGAGGATTCTGCCCACAGAGGGTTGTTCTGCCCGACTAGGGGAGAGCGCCGAGGGCGTCTCGAGGCACGTCGTCGTGCTCGGCGGGAGCATGTCATGCCCATCGATGGGATCGCGTGCCCGATCAGCCTACTCAAATCATATTGGGCCTTGACTGTGCGTCATTGGGCTGGGCCGCGAGGTTAGGCCGGGCCCAGACCAGAACAGTATATTTATTCATTATAGTCAATTCTTTCTATTTCATTACAAAAATGATATTTTATACTTTTTCCTACATCTTAAAGTAAACAAATAAACAGAAAAATATTATAATATTAAATTTTTCAATTAATGATACTGATATAAAATTTTATGATTAAACAACTTCATAATTTTGTTTTATTACCCATATTTTATGTATTATTAACCAACTTTAATTCCTGCAAAAAATATTTTTAATATTTAGACATTTATTAATCAAATTCATAATTTTATTAACTAATTTTTTATTTTTCATTAATTAATTTTATTTTTCTACTAAATTATTTTTAATATTTATACGTTTATTAACTAATTTCATCATTTTATTAACTAACTTTTTATATTTTATTAACCAACTTTATTTTACACCTTAAAAAATATATTTATCGGTGACAAACTATTCATAATACTATTCATCGAGATATTTTTTATTAAAGAAAATATACTATTAATCATTTTCGGTGTAAATATTGGTATATGATGATGATGTAAGAATAGTATTGCTATTTTAAGACAGCAATTTCGGATTTCTATAAAGCCTATAAGAAATACATGCGGGTGCACAAAGTCATCTCTAGTTTCTTCTATATGAATTCACCGGCTGATCCCTTAAGAAAAACCGAATTCAGGGAATGTTTAATTAACAAATTCAAACTTCAAATAAGTCAATTTTTCATAGCACAACTAATCAGATAATACTGGCACTCTAGGCTCTCTATCAGTGTGCATCTGATGTTTTATTTGTTGTAACATAGATGCTGATCAAATTAACTGAAAATAGACCCTCACAAACTGTCTCAAGCTTTCTATTATTCAAAAAGAGAAATAAATTTTGAAAAAATAAAGTATATGCAGTAAATCTCTATAAAATATGAAGCAATGTTTATTGCAAAAGCATAAACAGAGGCCATGTATCCAAGACAGTTTGGTTGAACTTCAGATCTCAGGAACTTGGTAGTTGTCTGCAGCAGCCACAACCACTAGAATTTTAGGGAAAAGTTACAACCACAACCATTAGCTGAACATAGGAATGTTACTCCCTAAACTCATGACATTGCACCAAAAACCAATTCAAAGATAAGAGTTTAGAGAAAAGTTAATACAAGCAACAAGTAAAACAATATTCCTCCTACATGATTTAGTGCAAAACATGACAATGTTGCAACCAATCTCACCTAGTGAGAAAGGTTTTCATTGTTATTTTCTATTTTATGGATGAACTGTATTTCCAAGAACATTAACATTTTTTTATAGATTAAGACAGTGCTTGCTTTCATAATTGTTAGAGGGCTGTATAACAGAATCAACTCAATGGATTGAGAAAAGGAAGAGTAGTGTATACATAAATTTTACAACAGTTACAGACATGCTAGCCAAAGATAACACAAAGTAAAAAGAAAACAAAAACAAAAACCTTACAAGAGAAATAGACTAGTTCTTTGGAATGTTCTTGCCAACAATCTTAGCCGGAGCTATCCGCAAAAGATTCCCAGGCTTACCAGGCAGAGCACCTTTGATCATGATAACATTAAGCTCTTTATCAATTTTAACAATCTTAAGCTTTCTGATCTTGGTTTTGGTTCCACCCATCCTCCCAGGCATCTTTTTTCCCTTGTATACCCGACCAGGTGTAGTTCCGGCACCAATTGAACCCAGTTGTCTATGACTCTTGGAACCATGGCTCATCGGACCCCTCTTGAAGTTATACCGCTTGATTCCACCTGTCAAAATTCATCCATTGTTGAATGGAAGGATATATTATCATCAACTCAACTCACACGCACTAGCTTAGGAACAGTTATTGGAATTTAACCTAGAACAACATCAAAAATAACTTAGGATTCAACACGTTTCCTCACGGACACCCTGAACACAACTCTGACACTAACAAAGTTATCCTGATAATCACATAGACAAAAAACACCTTTTTTGCGAGGCGTGGGTGCTAGATAGATTATACTCGTCCTTGTTTAAAATAATGATAATAATTGAAAGAATGGAAAAGTAAATGAAAAAGTAAGAAATGAAATAGCAAACCTTGGAAACCCTTGCCAATGGTGGTACCGGAGATATCAACAAGATCACCCTCTTTGAAAAGTTCATCAAGGACAAGACGCTGATTAGGTTGAAATCCGTCAACAGATAGAAGACGAAACTCCTGAAGATGGCGCAAAGGAATGGCTCCAACCTTTTTGAGATGACCGATTTCGGGTTTGGTCAATTTGGTGTCCCTAACCCTACGGTAACCGACTTGGACAGCGTTGTAACCGTCAGTGGCTTCGGTTTTGATCTGAGTGACAATGTTGCCTTCTCTGAAACCGACAATGGTGACGGGAACAACTTCTCCGCTAGGTTCGAAATAACTCATCATTCCGAGTTTGGTACCCATGACTCCAACGCCTGCGTCCAAACTCATGACAACGACTCTTCTTTTAGGTCTATCATGTTGCTGCAATTTGAGGAATTGAGAAGAGAATGAAAGTGAAGTAGAACGGGAAGAGGAGGGTAATGAAATTGAGAATGAGGAGAATGCGGAAGAAATGGAAGCGAGCGACATGATGACTAGTTGAGGGAGAGCTGTAAACAACAATGCCTTAAAAACGAGTCTTATCTTCTCTCAGCTATGGATTACGGATTTCATTTTACACTATTTCTTTTACAACCCGACCCGTCTTCATTTTATTTTGGTTTTGGGTAAGATATAAAATTTTAAATAAAAATATATTAATTAAATAATCTAATGTTTAGTTAATATATTTTTATTTAAAATTTTTATAATATAAAATTATTTATTAAGTTATTGTACTCAATTTTGTTTAATACTTTTTTAATCAAAATAGTAGTTGTATAACTATTATTCTATATTAAATCAATATAAATACTAAGTAATTCATATATTTAAAACTGGATAGTTAAAAAAATTCCGGGTAGCGGTTATATATTAAGTTTAATGATTGAAAGAACCATAAGAAAATTAAATTGTTTAGATAATTTAATGTAACAATGAATTAAAATTGGTATAATTATTATTTTATATAGGATTATGCAAGTGCAGACATTGTAAAAAGTTAGTATTATTGTTTCGAAAATATATTTTTGAAAATATTTTGGAAATACATTTTTGAAATAAATTTATTTATAAAATTCAAGTTTGACTCAAAAACAAATAAAATGTGTGTTTTGGGGTGCGTCCGGAGATGTATCTTCAAAAGTTATGAACATTTTTTGAATTCCACATGGTGTCTAAGAGATATTTAGGGTGTAATAAAAAATTACCAAAAGTTTTACCCCAACTTCTTTTATCTCTCTGCTCCTACAATTTATGAACGTTGACTAAAATATCTTTATATAAATATTTAGATTTTAAAAATTTTCACTTTTTTCCTCATTTCATTTAAAAGAAAGCGAGAACACTTGAAAATCAAAAATCACATACTAGAGACATTTATTTCGACAACGTACTAGAGAACACGAGTCATAGTTATCTAGTTCACTAGTTTTTCACACAGAAAATCTTGTAAGTTATTCGGTTTAATTCAGAAAAATGTTACACAGTGAATAATTTGGCATGTAGTAATCTAGTTCACATATATTCTAACTGGATAAATCTTAACCATGTTATCTGATTCTTAATGTTGTAGGCAGGAAAACTTACATCAAGGTTATTTGTTTCTTGTTTTCATCCGAAGAACTTAGATCAACTTTATTCGCTTCTTGTTTTTAACTTTCATTATTTTATTTTTTATTTTTAATAGCGCGCATGAGAGGTCGGAACGGGGACATTAATCGACGAATGGGTGAAGGACGGAAACCTCGACAGGCATGGATGGAGAGGAACATCAGATAACCGCACTTGAACCTCGTCCACAACATCCATAGTTCTCTGAATGGTCCTTCGATACGTCTCTTCTGGTGAAGTATCAGGATCTGCTCGTCATTTACGATTCAACGAAGTAAGTTAATCTATATTATTTTATGTTGAATCATTCTTATTTTTAATTACTTATATTTTATGGCATCTACTATAAATTATTTTTAGGAGAGAAATTCGAAGAAAGAATTAAAGATTGTTGCACATAGTAGCAAATTGATGTGATGGGTTCCACACAGTTTTCCACCGCTGGGAGAGAGAGAGAGAGAGAGATGGTTATCTGATTCTGGTTTATCCTCTCTACAAAGAACCAATTTGTCATGGATAGATCAAAATTTAGTATCAGCTTTTGTAGAGAGATGACATCCAGAAACGTCATCTTTACATATGCCATTTCGTGAGATGACTATTATATTGAACGATGTTTCTTGTCTTCTACATTTACCGTGTAGGGGGAGTTATGTAACCTTACACGAGGTTTCATTGACGTTGATGTTATTACTCTTACTATTAATTTGTTGGGTGCTTCGTTGTATGAGACAGTTGAAGAGGTTTGTAATTGTATAGGGTGCTTATTATAGGCTGGATTAGTTGAAGGAGATATTTATAGGCTAGTAGGGTGCATCATTTTTGTCGACGATACTTTTACTGTTGTAGAACAAAATATATTTATCACTATTTAAGAACTTGCCTGGATGTGGTAGATATAGTTTGGGGCACCTGCACTTGTCACACTCTACTTATGACTAGGAGATGCTTCCTTTTATACGTGCAAGCAGCTTGACGAATATGTCTCTCTGCTACTGATAGAAATGTTTTGTTTTAATTTTATTTTGACTTATATTTATTTATTTATATTAATTTTAATTGATAATATTTATGTCGTGTAATAGTGTTGAATTCATGAATATTTTTCAATTGTTGACAAGAGAGGATTGGCACATGAAAAATTAATGTGATTTCTTGTATATATAATCATGTCTTAAGTGACAAGGTAGTCGGTTATCCCATTGTATGCCACCTTATTCTAAAAGAGAGGAAATTTATTTCGACACGACATTGAACATGGTAGCGCCAAAAAATATACTTGCATCTTAAAAGGACCTCTAAATGTTTCAAATATCAAACAAATATACAACATGAATGCTTAAAATATCAAAGCGATAAAAGGAACAAGATTTGAAATGCAACAAATATTGAAGCTTTTAGAAGATGACCACTATATTTCTATATAATGTTTATTTTAATATTAATTTATGTTATTTTTCTATTATCTGCCATTGTTCCTAGTTTGAAAGGATTGATACGGATATGCATCTTCAAATTAACCAAATATGCAAAAATGTCACATCAATTTACACAGTCTTGATGAATTTCTTGTCCTAAATTTCCAAAAATATTTAGGAAAATTTCATGATTTCAATTAACTTTAAATAACATCTTCAAAGATAATAACATCTTCAAAGAATTAACCAAATATGCAAGAATGTCGAGAATGTGGCAAAAAAATATCTGAATTAATTATTTGAATGTTTCATCTTCAAAAATATCCAAATATGCATGAATTCAATTAACTTAAAAAAATGCATGCTCGGCTCCAACTCTTTGGTACAGTGGTGACTAGTATTGGGGGTAAAAAAAGATCACCAAAAAACTAATGATTTTCTATTCTTTATCTCAGACATCAAGCCTTGCTCTAAAAGCCAAAGCTACAGGATTAAATAAATGGGAGGAGGCCATTATTTCATTACCACCACAACACTTGAATAAATAATGTGCCAGAAATTATTTGCTTCTGCAGCCGTTTGGACCTGAGTAAAAAGAAAACCAGGCTGCAAATGTGACATATAAAGTGTATTGCACCATCAAAGCAAAGCTGCGGTAGTTCACATATTTGCTAGAACCAAATATCATCAACTTCCATGACATTCACCCTCAGATATCTGCAGGGTCGTTCATCTCCTGTAAATCAGCAAAAAAGTGACTGTAAGAAAACTATCAAAAGTAAAAAAACTGGGAAAAGGTTTGATGGTCAATCAAGCCGAAGCACATGCCACAAGCTAAAATAGTCATTAATGCTGTAAAAATAAAGGCTTTCAATGATGCTATTAGTTATAGAATGTGGAGGCATCATTAATGGTTACCATGCTCTTCAAGTCAGCATACAGAGAGGCGTCTGTTTTATCGAAATTTACTTCCTTCACAAAAGCATCGTCAACTTATTTAACATTGTCAGTTATTAGTTATTGTTAGCAATATACTGAATCAATTGTGCTTATCATCCAGCAGTGTAATTGAACTTTTGTGTTATCTGATTATTCACCAATGAGTGAGAGAAGAAACCACAGTTTTACAGTGTATTTGATCATTCCTTTTGTTGTAAATGTGGTCAGCTAATTTCTAAATGCTTCATGTGATGATCATTGGAACGATAAAATATTTTTTGGTGCCACTAAAATGTTTTTTGGAAGTTGAAGTTGCTCAATCAAAGACCGACTAATACTCTGACGAAAACATGCCCTGATACCATATTGTTAAGTAATTTTTGTGTCTATATATCACACTAATTGTATTTATAATGGTGTTACTAGGAATACTGACAATCAATCTAGCATACAGGTTTACTTAATTCTGACAAAGAGAAACAACCACTTCTTCTCTTTGGATCGTCGATGAAATGTTGACGAAAGATCAAATATAGGCAGGTCCTACCCGTTGTTTTTATTTCTTAGCAAATCAACAAAGAATGTGGCAAGGGAAGGTTTATATTATTTGCTTTCCATTTGTGTCCCTTCCCTTTGCTCTATGGCTATGAAATGTCATTGTCTACATTTTATTTGCTCTTTCCAGTTCGTGATGATATTTGGTTGTCTAACATGGTTAATTATCAAACATATGGTACAAATTAAATCATTTTAAATAATATAATTAATTATGTAATTAATAAAAAAACTGAGAACAAATTAAAAATCAAATATGATGAAATGAGTCTTTTTTTTTAATTTAAGGACAAATTTGTACTTTTAAATACATTCAACGTTTGTTTCTTCTCTTTCTTCTCTGTTTCTCTTCTTTTTCTCTTATCAAATCTACTATATTTCATACTTCTTTCTTCTCACGCTCTCATCTCTTTCTCTCCTCTCAATTTCTCTTCACAACCAAACGCGCCCTTAAGGATTATATTGAACTTGTTTTATCTGATGATTGCAGTGTGGTTAGTGTTGGGCGGTTTTCTGTTTCTCTTGGGGTCGGTGGATATTTTGTTTTGTTAATTGTTTCAGTTGGGTTCATTCTATGATTATTTTGCGGTATTTTTTTGGCACTTGCTGATTGAGAGATCATTGGAATTCTACATCAGATGTCTCACAACTAAGGATTATGCTTCTGAATCTTCAGTTTCTTGGGATTATTCAAGTAGACAACAACTCCAACCCCAACATTCTAGTAAGATGGAAATAGTTGCTGAGCATCTGCCCGCACACCCCACCTTCAGTTTCTTGGGATTATTCAAGTAGACAACAACTCCAACCCCAACATTCTAGTAAGATGGAAATAGTTGCTGAGCATCTGCCCGCACACCCCACCTTCAGTTTCTTGGGATTATTCAAGTAGACAACAACTCCAACCCCAACATTCTAGTAAGATGGAAATAGTTGCTGAGCATCTGCCCGCACACCCCACCTCCTGCAAGGCCTCATCCCTCAAAAAATGAAACAAAGATAATGGATACATTTTGAATGCTATCATCCCCTATCTGCAGTCTGGATATATAACTAATAGGGCTATCCTGTGATTCCAATGACATAAATACCCATGTTTTGATCACAAAACATGGAACCGAAAATACATATTAAACCAGTTCAACCTAAACATGCATTCTCAGAATCTCAACACATCCAACCCAAGAACCACCGCCCAATAAATTCAGAAACAAGCCTATCAAACAATGGAAAGGAACAGTCTGGCTATAAAGAAATTCAAAATTTCATACTTAAATTTGTATTGTACCTTATTCTCAATTACTACCCCGTCTGGAATTTCCAATTTTGAGCCAGGTTTTGCAGCAATAGTCACTTGTCCCTGATAGTGTGTATAAAGGGTCAGTAATGCAAATACACGAGAAACCATAAAATTTTCAAACAGTAGTTAAGACAAACTAACCCAACACAATTATATATAATATGCACAGACAGTGACATGAATTTTGCATCACAAACTAGTTAAAAAGCTGGAATTTCATTGAATTTGAATTCTTACAACAAGCTATAACACGAGTTCCACTTCAGGTTGAGCTAATGTCAATTTTCCATTCCCCATGTAAAGTGGATTGTCAATTTTTGAGTAAGTGGAAAAGTTGAAGGAAATTTGGCAGACAGAAAGAACAATCCTAAATTTTGTTAGCGTTGTTATGTTTATTCCAGCTATCTCTAGATATTCTAGATCTCTTTATGAGTGCTAAGAGATCTATAATATCTTATGGTCCAGTAAGCATTAAACATAAACATGCTAAATTTGAGAATGCTTCATCTAATAGCTTATGCTCCTTCACATCATAACAAAGCCTCGGTAACATAAAGCTCAGGAATTTGACAAGGTTGTTTAGAGTGAGTCCCATATTTGATGCCATCTGTCCTGAAAAGGGGTTTATATGTGAGAGATATCTCTCACCTTACCAACCGATTCATAGGATTGAGTAAAGCCCAATCCAAATTTTAAGAAAGGTAACAGATAAAAGTTTGATCATTGCAACCCCTACTATACTAAATCAGAGCTGAATTTCGGCATAAGGAAAATTGAGCCCGTGTGTGGTGTTCTCCATGTTTTTTCTTTTTCAAACCCAAAGGATTCTTGCATGAGGGTACAAATTAAATCTTAGCCTATAATTATAAGCGTAAGCGGTTATTCATTTGGGGGAGTTGCCACTGAGATCAGAAATATCTTCAAGCAAAACTGCTTTAACTTCCCAGATTAACTTCCCAGATGATGAGATAACTCTGTATCCTAATTCCTAAAGGGAGCTAAATTATCTCTTCTGATAATCTGATAGAGAAGACTATGATTGCATATACATAATAGCAGAAGCTTGATGCTAAAATTAATATTGAATTAAAAAGATATAACTAACTCGGTCACACCAACAAAACTTCATGACATAAAAGGTAGATCTATGGTTTCCGCCTGTGCATGTATTAGTCTCGTCGTCAATACCAAGTTTGGACCCACTTATGTCTTATGTCACAGTTTAGACTTTTTTTTCTCTATATCTTTTAGTAGTGTTGAACTTCCACAACAATCTTAGCAAGATCAAAAACTCAATCGCTCCGCCTTATGTCAAGTTCCTATGACACTATGCATCTCACTCACTGATGAAAAAAGAGGGGAGAGAGGAGGGGGATGATAAGGCATGCTACCATGATACTCAGAAGTACAAAAGAGAAAAAATATATCAAGCTTGTGTAACAAAAAATAAGCTTTCCCTGATATTCAGAAAAAGGACAAACAAAATACTGCATGTAGTTCTCAGATTTATACGAAATACCAAGTGTAATACAGACACGCCAAATAATTAAAGGGAATTCAAAGCAGCTACTCAACATGCATGATGACTGACTGAAAAAGGAACATCTAGCATACCTTTAAAGTAATATTAGATCCAAACCACACATCACCTCTCACTACCAAACTATCCAACCCGATGATACTTGGAATGGATTTGAACCGACTTTGGAAATCACTAATCTGAGAATGGAAAATAGCATATATACAATGCATAAGAAAGGGGACGGCCAACATAAAAACCTAATAATAGGTAACATGAGGAATCAGAATTTTTTTACCTTTGCAAATTCCGGTCCCAAGTCAAACACAGGATTTAAAGGGTTGGTTCTAGCGGGATTACGTGTTAAAACACCTTCTCTACAAGTGTATAGATCTGACTGCAAGGATGCATAATTGATGGAGGGGGGTCAGTTATGTACAGCAAAGTACATTTTTCAGTAACAGAAGTTACATAGAAATTAGGTCTGCTACCTGTAGAAGTAGTAAATCCGAGGTTGTGTCCAAGGGAAGAAAACGAGATTCGGGTGTTGAGACACCGATTACATTATCAAAGAACTGGAATACAAAAACAGAGAGACAATACATTAAAAATTGCTATTAGTAACTTCATACCTAACCGGAAAAAAAAAAGAAAAAAAAAACTTCTTTAGTACCAATCAATAGTTTATTTTCACTTGTTTTTCTCACTAATATGCAAACAGTGATTAATGACATCACTCAATATATATTTTAATTAAGCTTGCAAAAAATAGAAGATGCTGCGAATGAGTGTTTATATAAAGTATAATTTATATATTGTCGTTTCTATATACTTTTTTGTATGTTTGCTCTTTTGGTCCTCATTGTTTTAGTCTCTACAAACAAAAAGAACATGGAAACTAAAACAAAACAACGGTGACAAAAATGATAAACAAATATATTACAGAGGACATTTTGTGAGAAAAAAGCTACATAGACAATGAAAAATAAAAATGTCACACAACCAAAAAGATAAATAATCCTAATAAGATTCTAAATACCAAAAAGTCTCCCAATTACCAATGCACTCTGGACCTAAAGTATAGTCCATCATTAGCCCCCTGCTATTTTACAGCAAGAAGAATAGTAAATTAAGAAGAAAAAACCTAACTCTAAGAAATTGTAATTTACATTTGATATACAAAAATATATTAACTGGTCTTATATTTAGGAATGCAATCGCTAACAATGTTGTCTTAAATTTGAAGCTACCTAAGCAAAACCCATTTTAGAAAAAAGACACCAAGAAAAAGCATAAACAATAATAAATATACCTGTACTGCTGATTCAGCATCAGTTTCTTGCCGAAGAGTTTGATCATAGTCACTCCCCTGGGAACATTAACCCTTTCAATTCATTTGTCACAGAGTTAACAATAGAATACTGAACTAATAATAAGGAATGGTACCTTCAAAATTGAGGGCTTCTTGGGCTTTAGTCTATTAGTATCAATTAGTCTCTTAATGGCTCTTAGACTCACCCACCTATACAAAGGACAACCCATGAAATCTACAACATTTGGTAAACATAGGTAAGAAATTGAACGAAAACCAGCATTTCACTCACATGTTTGTTGTATCTATGAGTTTGAATTTGTCCTTCAACTGAAATAAACCAATCAGGGAAAATAAACAAAAATATAAAAGATAAATTGAATCATTATAATACTTGCACAAATATTGCTGGCAACCTAGTATAAAACTTCTAAAATTACATAATTTTGAAACAAAATAGTACTAATATTTATGAGTTATAACAATAAATAAAAAGACTTACGTGTTTATCTTGGTTTCGTGCAATCTCCTGAAGCTGGACAGATTACAAAACATACAATGGTTAACTCACTCTGTTCAAGTTTACTAGTAGCAACAAAATAACCCAATTACGAAATAAGTATTTGATTGACTAGAATTACTAGGACATGATTCAGAAGTCAGGACCTAGACCACTACATAAGTGCAATGGACTCGCATCAATCATGAAGCGTGTTTAACCATAACATCTTCATGCTGTAAGTGAAAATTTGAAGAGCCTCTTTGATTTGTTTCCATTTCATGTTTTAATTTTTTATTACAAAACTGCTATGTCGAGTCAGTTTGATTCTAATTTTGAGGATTCACATAGGAAATAGTGAAAACAAAAATAAGTTGTTTCACTATTTTCTATGCAAAACTATAAGAAAATGGGAAACAAAAAACAAATGGACATTTTTAGCATTTACTGACGAAAATAAAAATCAAATGGGCCCTTAACATTCAAAAATCTTTGTTTATTAGCAAGATGCTTTTCCAGTATAGAATTTATACACCCACATAGTAAATCTAGCACAAATACTAAAGAACAATTAATTTAGCATCAGACTGTTACAAGCACAATAACAAATGTTAAGGACACTGAATGTGGGAGGAAAAGTAAAGGAAAAGAAAATACACCTTAAAATTCATTGGAGTTAAGATCAAATTAGATGAATGGCTTGGTGTCACCTGAAAAAGGCAAAAGGAAAGAAAATGAATCAGGTAACTCAGATACCTTAAATTTGTAGTGGCAGTTTTACACCTGACAGATGAAAATAGCATTGTTTACCTCCATGCAATAGTCAATAGTATTTGTCATCAAATGATTTAATATGTCTACAAAATGTAGTCAAGGCTGACAAAAATCAAAATATTGAGTCCCAATGCTCAGTTATGAAGTTGCGACCTCAAACTCAAAGAATAATATAGTTCATGATTAAAATTATATATGAAGGATACTTGGATCAACGATTGTAGCCACATTGTCTGACTTCATCACAAGGATGTACTCCTTTCCCTAAAAAAATACATGAAGAGATAGTAAGAAATCCACAAACAAATATAAGCAAATTCTAAATCCTAAATATGTACATATTTGAGCATGTTCTATTGCAGTTTCTGTTTTTACTGTCATATAATACAATTAAGTGTCTTACAGCTCATGTTTTAAAGTTTTAAATGAGTGGGAAAAGGGAGATATATGAAGACTGCTCGGCTGCATAAAAGCCTATACCTGTGACAATAATAAATCAAGGGTTCCATCTATCATCAGTGAACGGAATATATCACCGTCGTCAAATGTTTGCCTTCACACATATATAATTTGTGGGTTAGTTTAAAATGACAATATTTATCATGTAAGCAATTTTCAAATCATGGAGAAAATAATTCGATATCTTGAAATATATTTTAACTGCTAGGCATTATCATTTTGAAATCTCTAATTTACAGGCATTAAATATTTACTGTTAATATTTTGTTTATATTAAAGTAGAAAACTCCGGGTACTTTGAAGTATTTTATGATAATAAGACTTTCTCATTTCTTTATGAAGTTGAATATTTTATTAACAATCCACTAAATAGTACACCTAGTAATAGCCAACGTTTAGAGCTGAAACTTAAGATCTCTTACTCTACAAGTGTGCATATGATTGAACATGTAAAATTCAGTTAAGAGACGAATGTCTGAAAGAAGACATACACTTCCTCTTTGCTGTAATGTTCGCCTGATGTTGTTAACTCTGGATGTTCACCCTACATACATTATGATGTATGGATCATGAGAAATCACAAATCAACATCAATTCATTCAAAAAATATGGAATAAATGCAAACCTGCTTAAAAGTGTGCACATCAATGCTTGACTCTGAATACTTTTCCAAAACCTATTGAAGATGATGAAGTTGAAGAGTTCAATAATAGTAGAGGTAGTAATACAATCAAATATGGAAGAAGTTGACATGGTATTTCACCTTTAAAGTACTATCGTGAGTGTTATCTTTGTTAAAAATAAACAATGGAACCTGGCATCCATACTTGGAGTTGAGGATCTACAGAAAATTACAACAGTATAATAGTCAAAACCAAAACAAACGAAAAAAACAGTAAATGGCAAGAATATATTAACAGAAAATAAGAGTTGCAGAGAATATATGAGGTCTATGCACAATCGGGACTAAGCCGATGAATATTCGTAGCAGGCTAATACCCCCCAAGGAATAAGGCCAATGACTTACAGAGGAAAATGACATTGTACGTGTGTGTGAATACCATAACTACCATATCAAGTATAAATGTCTGACCTCAATCTGGTTAATGATCAAGTCAAGAAATGTCTTTCCATCACCAATATCTATTGCAGATCTACATGAAACAGATAAATTTCATCAGTATAAGTTGGTCAAGTGAGGCATTTTGAATAATCCATGGATGGTGGAAGCACAAACAAACAAGGGTGCGAAAATAACCTTAAACATTTGATGTATACATAAATCTGCATGTGCAAATCAAGTACAAAGTACTATCTACCTAGTTTCAGCAAACCTCTAATACTTTTCTTATAATGGCAACGTTTGATTTGATCCATATAACCAATCTGTCCCACTTTTGTTTGTATAAAAATAAACAAAGGGTGAAAAGAAAAACAGCGGCAGACAAATAGGAGGAAAAAAAGTAAGGAACAGGAAAGGCATGATCAGAGTATCAATTGCAGTGCTATCCTGCTATAGCGGAGCGGAGTAGAGGCTGGCAGCTATGGAAGAGCCTTAGCAGTGCATAACACTATAGTGGCTGCTATAGGATGAAATACGGGTAGCGGGCGGAGCGGTTACCAGCCCGGAGTGGTTTATGTCCCGCTATCCTCTTCCCCTATGAAAAACCCAAATTACCCCCTTAAATTTAAAATGTTTTAAGGATAATTTTGGGTTTTTCAATCAAACTTGAGTTGAGACTCAACCCTAACCTTCCTTCACCGACATTTCTGCACTTTAGTCACTTTAGTCGTTCCAAAGAAAATCAGAAATTCCTCCCTCACCTCTCCCTCACCTCTCTCTGCACTTCATATGTTTGTAACTATTATTCATGTAATTTGTCCAAAAAATGATCAAACAGTGGCCATCCCGCTATCCCATTTTTTGGGTCGGCCGCTCTGCTTTGCTATCCGGGATTGACTACTCTGGGCATGATACCACAAACAACATGAGGGAATTGACATGGATGTGTGTGCTTACAAATTGGGAAATTCAAAATATAAATACACTGCTCAAACCAAGCCAACATTGTAATGCAAAACAAACATATGCATGACAGTTCCAATTTAGATGAATAGTCTATCAGCAGAGTTGGAGAATGCTTACTTGGGGTTTTCAAAACCCATGTTACTTCCAGAGGCATGATTGACCTTCAAAACAACAAGCTTGTCCAAAAGTTTCTTAGTTTCTTCTATATCTGCTTTCAATGTGAAAACTACTCAATACTACTATAAAGACGGATACAGAGAAAATAGAAGGCACAAAAGCTCTTCAATTATGGTTTACCTTCAGGTAAGGGTGCTAAATCATCGTAGGGGATAACAGTGAAGCCAACCTTAGCCAATTTATTCTTCCGCTTCTTATCTTCAATTCTGATAGCTTCTTCTCTTTACAGTTAATAATAGTAACAGAATCATTAAAAGAAATTATAAAACAAAACAGTAGAGTGAATGAAAAATAGAAAGAGGCAAGGCAAATTATTATACCTAATATCAATTTTGGGATTAGAGAGCTGCAAATTCTTCTTCTCCAGAAGCAGAGTTTTGGTAATCAAATTACAAAACAGATAAACAAATTGAACAGAGGGATTAACAGGAATAGGATAAGCAATGCGGCTGAAAGTATGAAGCGGCATAGCAGAATCGACGAGCGCCACAATCGGAATCTGAAGCTTGTAAGCCTCGTCGATAACAGAAGATTTGCTCTCAGTATCAACAATAACAATGCAATCAGGAGGCTGAGTTGGACCGAAACATAGCTTCTTGTTACGAGAGCGAAACTTCTTAGGGCTATTACTGTTAGTGAGGAATCCACCAGTACGCCAGAGAGAATTGGAAGAAGGACTATAGCAATCAACTTTTTTGGTCATGAGCTCGAAGATTTCGTCGAAGAGAGGGTTGGTGTTGATGAACATGAAGCGTCCGTTTTGGCGAGCGAGGGAAGAGATGAAGTTGAAGGCACTACGCATGCAGATTAAGGTCTTATCGGAATCGATAATGGCCATTCTGTTGCGGAAACCGTATGTGTAATCTTTGAAATGATGAGTGGCGACTTGACGACCAATGTGGGCATTGGTGCTCAGCAGCTTCTGAATCACTGCGGAATGAATCGTCATGATTGATTGGAGTTGAAGAAGGAAATGGAATTCGTTACTCTGAAAGTTTGTCTTGCATCAGCATTAGGGTTTTCAGCTTTTCGAACGCTACCTCCCTCCGGCCACTCTCTCGCTCTTCTTTTTTCGCTTGCGCCGTTTCGACTTTTTGTTTTTTTTTTTTTTTTTTTTTTTATCTTGCGACGTTTTTTGTTTGGCTTGATTGACACTCTATTCAATCAATTTAAGAATTTTTTTTATCAAAAGAAGAAATTTAATTTCAAAAAAAGCGAAGAGATATAAAGTTGATCAAAAGATTTAGGCAATCAAAGTGATTAAACAAAGTTAAATATGTGATTTATTGTTTTAGAAATATTATATTGGTTTTTATAGTTTGAGTTTTGTCTTGGGGTGTAAGTTAACTTAAATGTATAAACAGGAGAAACTCTTATTTTATAAACACATCTTATCTCATCATATTTGATAATTCACAGTTTGCAGTAGCAAGTGAAATAACAGAATTTTCACAGTTTGTGGGCAGAGAGTTCTCTGTAAAATATTGTTCATCTTCTTTCATTTTTACTACGTGAGTGGGAATAATCTTGAGATCAAGATTGATTGAGTGAAATTCTTCATAGACTGTGGTTAAATTTTCAACATCTGGTATCATAGCTCCGGTTACGATTCAAGAAAGGAAAATCGTAATGGTGATGAATTATCCAAACGGTCACTTTCCGGCAAACCTTCTAATTCTCAAGAAAGATAATTATGAGAATTTGTACAAGCAGATTTAGGTGGTTTTCTGTTATCAAGGTCTTTGCGATCTTGTGAATGGAGAAGTAGCACCGCTTGCAGAAAACGCGATGGATCAAGAAAAGACCGCATTCAAAGAATTGAAGAAGAAAGATTATAAAACTTTCTTTATAATCCATTAGTATGTAGATCCAGATAATTTTGAAAAGATTAATGATGTAAAATCAGCGAAGGGAGCGTGGGAGATTCTTGAAAATTCGTTTGGAGGCGCAGAAAAGGTGAAAGAGGTGATGTTACAAACTCACAAGAGAACCTATGAATTGCTTCAAATGGAAGAAAGTGAAAGTATAATAAATTTCTTCACTAGAGTTACAAAGTTGGTGAATCAAATTAAGGTATGTGGAAAAGTGTTGACATCAAGATCAGTTGTTGCAAAGATCTTGAGGTTGTTGGCTCCAAAGTTCGATCACGTGGTAGTAGTCATAGAAGAGTCGAAAGACTTGTCAACATTGACGAAGGAAGAGCTTCAAGGAATGCTTGAGTCTCATGAACAAAGGATGGTTGAAAGAGCTGCAAGAAAGTCGAAGAGTGATATGGCTTTGCATGTGCAGTCAGAAAAAGAAAGGAAAGTCAAATAAAGTTGGAATGGCAACAAAAGTTGGAATCAGCATGAAGGAAACTAGTTGAATCATAGAAAACCCTGGAACCAAGGCAACCAAAGAGGTGGTGTTGCAGGTAAAGGAAAAGATGGTGGACAAAAGCTTGACAAAAGTCGCATTCAGTGTTTCAATTGTTAGAAGTATGGTCACTATTTCAGTGAATGTCGAGAAAAGAAGAAGAATCAAGAAACTGATGCAAAGTTGGCGAAACATGAAGAAGAATAGATGTTGTTGATGGTCACAACAAGAGACGAAGAGAGATTCTAGGACCAATGGTACTTGGACTCAGGATGCTCATCATACATGACTGGAAGAAAATATTGGTTTGTCAACATGAAACCCTCGTCAAAGAACATGGTGAAATTTGCAAATGACAATACTCTAGCAACTGAAGATATTGGCGATGTTTTGATTATGATGAAAGATGGCAAGAGGATAACAATTTCTAATATGGTGTACATACCAGGCATGAAGAGTAATTTGCTCAGTATATAACGGCTAGTCAAAAAGAACTACAAGGTATCGCTCAAAGACAAGATGATGAGAGTTCTCGACGCAGATGGTAGGTTAATCTTGAAGTCTCCAATGTCTCATAATAGGACGTTCAAGATTGAACTCAATGTGATGGAGCACAAGTGCCTGATAATTACAGCCAGCAGAGATGAATGGTTATGGAATTTTCGACTAGGTCATCTCAACTTCAATGACATCAGAGAGCTAAAGAGGATAAATATGGCTTAAGGATTACCTGAAACCGACATTCCAAGTGAAGTTTGTGAAGAATGTGTTAACTCGAAACAACACAAGAATAACTTCAGCAAGGATGCAGGAAGGAAGTTGTAGGCAATTCTGGAAGTCACATACTCTGATGTATGTGGTCCAATCCAGGTGGATTCGATTGCAGGCATCAGATACTTTGTCACGTTCATAAATGATTACAATTGAAAGTTATGGACTTACCTCATCAAGAAGAAAAGTGATGTGATCGATGTATTTGTCACATTTAAATTTATGGTCAAAAAACATAGTGGCTGAAAGCTGGAAATTCTGAGGACTGGTGGTGGTGGAAAGTATGTGTCGAAAGCGTTCGATGCATTATGTGAAGAAAAAAAAGGGATTGTACATGAGGTGGTGCCACCCTACACTCCACAATAAAATGGAATTGAAGAAAGAAATAATAGAACCATCATGAACATGGTGAGAAGTATGTTGAATGGAAAGCATATACCCAAAGAATTATGGGGAGATGCGGTTTTGACAGCAACATACATATTAAACAGGTATCCGACGAAAAAGCTTGAAGGAATCACACTAGAAGAATGTCAGTCTAGTGTCAAGCCTAGACTCATTCACTTAAAGATGTTTAGATCTATAGCATATAGACATGTGCCAGATTAGTTGAGAATGAAGCTTGATGATAAGTCAAATCAGATGATCTTTATAGGATATCATTCTACTGGAGGTTACAAGTTGTTCGACCCAATGAATAAGCAGGTAGTGATCAGCAGGGACATGATCATAAATGAGCTTAAAGAATGGGATTGGACTGAGAATGGCAAGAAGGATTTGGTGAGAATGTCTTGTGAAGGACCAGCCACTGAAGTCGAAAGAGAAGTTCTACATGAACAAGTCAGAGATGAAGTAGGCCCAAGTAAACCTCGGCGAATAAGACACATTCCTACAAGGTTGCAAGAATGTGTGATTACATCAGATGATGTGGTCGATGAAGAGAGTGAGCTGGTACATTATGCTTTCTACGCAGATGTCAATGCAGTTGAGGCATTGAAGGATTCAGATGAAGAAGATGTCAATCCAACTCAATATAGAAAATTTATTGGGTCACTTCGATACCTTTGTCACACAATACCTGACATAGCATACAGTGTGGGTATATTAAGTAGATTCATGCAAAAGCCAAAGGTATCACACGTAGCAGCAACGAAGAGGATACTGAGGTATCTGAAAGGAACTCTCAACTATGGCATTTTGTTTCCTGCAACTAATGAAGAAAAATAATGCAAGTTAGTGGGATACACCGACTCTAGTTGGTGTAATGATGCTAAGGATAAAAAATCCACAGTTGACTATGTGTTTACGCTAGGTGGTGCACCAATTACTTGGAGTTCGAGAAAGGAACCATTAAAGGCATTGTCATCATGCGAAGCAAAATATATAGTTGTTTCTCTTTGTGCATGTTAAGCAACTTGGATGGTGAACCTGGTTGAAAAGATCACAGCGAAGAACCATAAAGCAATTACCATGAAGATCAACAGCATGTCAACTATCAACTTCACGAAGAATTCAGTAGCATACGATCGAAGCAAGCACATTGAAATGAGGTTCCATTATCTTCGAGAGTAGGTACACTACAAGAAAATTGGCAAATTGCGACGGTTCATTTTGATATATTACGACGGTTTTAACCGTCACAATTTGTAAATTACGACGGTTTCAATACCGTCACAGAAACGTGCGTCGCGAGGCCGTATTGCGACGATTGTGAAAAATGTCGTACAAACCGTCGTTATTTTCACGACGGGTAGCTAACTGTCGTAATCTCCATATTGTGATGGTTTTCAACCGTCTTAATTTGCTTAATGATTTTTGTTTTATTGCAAAAGTATATTATGGCGGTTTGAACCGCCGCAAGTTGCAAATATTTTTAAAAAAAAACTATGTTATATTGTGGCGGTTTGAACCACCGCAATTTGCAAATATTTTTTAAAAAAACTATGGTATATTGTGGCGGTTTGAACCGTCGTAAGTTGCAAATATTTAAAAAAAAAAATCTGCAAATTCTCGACCACCAATATTTCCAACCTACAAATTACCACCAGTATTAAGTGAAATATGATGAAAAAACATTGTAGCAGATTCTGTTTACCTCATATGTCACAGCCCATTAAGGATCTGCTATCCAAATTATCAACATCACAAACCTACTTGTTGTGCATATATTACCTATAAAGTTTACATTATTAAAATCAAATTAGTTCGTCTAGAAATGATCTGTTATCCAAATTATCAACCTTTGATTTGATACTTAACATGTTCTTCTCCAAACCAGATGACTTCACCTCGAGCTCGCCGAGCCGTTCTCTAATTATTCTGTCGATCTTCGTTTTAATATCCGCCACCTCTTGTTCTTTCTGAACAAGAATTTCAGTTTTTGATTCAAGCTCTTTATTTAATGATTTAATTTCTTTATCAGACTTGGCCTTCTCCGTTTCCACGGTCTGGTGCTCGTTGATGAGCTCGATGTTTTTAGCAATATCGTTGACAATCATACGAAACCACTCCACGCGAAGTTGGGCAGACTCTACGTCTTTAAGAACGGCCAACAGTTCCTTGACTTTGGATGATGTTAAGTGCATTATTGAGGATGATTGCAGCTCTTAGACCACAAAGCACACGCACACGCACAAGCATAGATTTTATTGAACCTTGAATGAAGATACACACATGTTAAACATTCATAAATGTCAAAAATACACATACACACACAAGCATGAGAAAACTACATGCCTGAATTATAAGGCTAACATCTAGAGTGTTATTCTTTAACTTATCCATGAATGCTTCAAATCTTTTCCTAGAGATATAGCTGAATCTATGCATATCTATATCAATCTCAAAGTAATTTTCTCCCTATAAAAAAAATAAACATATTAGTTAGGTAATTTTCTCATTCACAATCACAAGGTATAATAACTCTTTAACTAACACCATGTCTTCATGTATACAATAAACACCAAACTTCATGTAACATAATACTCAGACATTAAGAAAGTTAATGATGAAGGAAATCAATATACAATAATGAGATAGAAAAAACTACTTCTGTAAATTGCATGGCAATTCACTCAGCCTAGTAATCTTGTACTCTTGGTTGGATGTACTGGTTGTGATCCTCAAATTTTTCAGAGTCTTTTTGGCCTACACAATTAAATATAGAAAGGATAGGGTCTTGGCATATAAGGACATTTGGACATAACAAAACAAGTCTTCAGAACATTTGGTTACCTTAACCCAGTCATGTTTATCATAATCTTTCACTTTTTGATTTGCAATAAAGAAGTCAGCCACTGGCTCGGGATCAACAACAACAATTGAGGACATATCTAAACAAATAGAAATAAGTGAGGAATCATAACAAATTAGTATTAATCAGATGATAAGATAGCATCAAGAACAAACCTATATTCAGAGACAATCCACTCTGTGTGGCTCTAAAGCTAGAATACAGGCCTCTGAGTCCATGTAAACCTTCTCCTAGATCGTGGTAATAGAAATCATCTCGGTGGAAATTGTACAAGAATAACAAACAAGTAGCCAATGTAGGACCCAACTCAATTTCGACAGACAATACCTAGAAACAATATCCTCCATAAGTTGACTACAGCCATCTGAAACAGTAAGGTTACATGAAAAAGATCCATAAAATTCAAAATTATACCTCTCCCACCTTTCCAAACTCAAAATTTGAATGAATGTTACTCTAAGGTATTGCAGTGTTACTGTCACCTGAAGCACTTTTGATGCCCGTGTTAAAGCTAACTTCCACTGAATTATCAATAACTTGCAAACTTTTGTCCATACCGATAATTGAACCTTCCCTGTGTTTGGGCAGTTCTTCCATCCTAACTGCGGTTGAGGAGATAGTAGATGGGGCAGCCACATTATTCAATTTATTTTCTACAACGTTAGCAAGGTGAACTGGTTATGTTGTTACTATATCTCATGATAGATATGAAATGAATCAGAGTATGTTACAATTGGCTTATTTGAACTTATCTATTAACATAAAGCTTGTGATATTGTTTGAGAGAACTTAATGAAACAACTTATGACATGTCTACAAGCTCTTTTTAGCTTATTTCCCAAAGCTCTATGGTATATAGCATATGATAATAGTTTATAGATTTATATAAGTTCAGCTTGACTTTGTTTTATGTTTCTAATAGCCTATACATAATAACTTATATTATAACCACTTCCAAACAGTGCCAGAGCTTATAAGACTAGTAAAAGTTCTATATGAAGAAAATGGGCTTTAACCATAACTCGCCATTATTGAGATGGATATCAAAATGAAGACCAGACTTGATAGGTTTTTCAATTGAGTAAGTTATATCAACTTCATTATGAGATTCATTATGAGAAACTCCTTCAGATTCTTTGTGAGTGGTTGATGAAGCAACGTGCACATTGTTCTCATCTTTTGATGCAAATACATTCTTTCGAGGCGGTTGTTTAGGTTTAGCCTTAGGCGCAAATCTGGCACCTGGTCTAGCTACAAAACAAAAAAGTATAAAGAATCAACCAAAACGAATGCATGGATTGAAATGAAGAAGAGAGAAAAAAAAGTTTGATTTGAATTAGCAGTTACCACGTGTAGTAGGAGTAGCATCACAATAACCTAAAACATTTATGGCCTACTATATATCATTGGGGTCTACATTTGTGTAGGTAACAAAATCATTATAGCCTCTATTACAAGAATCAATCCTCTTCCAGAAGAGGCATTTGTGTAGTATCTCAATAATTTGAACTACTACACTACACTGACTGCATAGTTAATAGTCCCAGCTAGTAGCAAGTAAAGGCTGATGCCAAATAATGATTCCTAATGCTAGCCTCTCTTAACTTTGAATCACATCAAACAAAGCTTTGATTTCAACTCCTCACAACCCTTTGCTAAATTTAACTGCACATTATCATCTATTGCTGGCTTCATGTCACCCTCGTTTTCAGCATGTTTCGGGACATTATCCTCATCTGTTATATCCTCTCTCATGTACAAGACTGGTTCCAAACCTTTAACTTCTGCGGAAGCCTGATAAAAAGAAACAAAAAACGAAAGAGTCATGAACTAATCATCAACCATCCAATGTTGAAAGCATTATATCATAATCCAAGTAACTTGTGAGAGTGATTCATGTTTGAAACTTGGAAGGAGAGGAACTCACTTTTAGAGGGGGAGGTATGTTTTCAATTCCACTTATCACCCTATCTTTTAGCACATTAATTTGGTAAGACGGATCCTGTTTCATATCACCATCTATTGCTGGCTTCATGTCACCCTCGTTTTCAGCATGTTTCGGGACATTATCCTTCTATCCTCTCTCACGTACAAGACTGGTTCCAAACCTTTAACTTCCGCGGAAGCCTGATAAAAAGAAACAAAAAACGAAAGAGTCATGAACTAATCATCAACTATCCAATGTTGAAAGCATTATATCATAATCCAAGTAACTTGTGAGAGTGATTCATGTTTGAAACTTGGAAGGAGAGGAGCTCACTTTTAGAGGGGGAGGTATGTTTTCAATTCTACTTATCACCCTATATTTTAGCACATTAATTTGGTAAGACGGATCCTGTTTCATATCACCATTTACCGGAAGCAAAACCAGCGAAGACGGTGGACTAATGAGGACTAGCTATGTTTTATCCATCCTATTAGCTATGTTTTATCCTTGTGTTTCATGTACTGATGCAAGTAAGTGGCTAGTTTATCATCTATACCCCTTGCTATCCAAGAACTCATAAAGGCCATCCTGCAACTCATCATCCAATTCCCTGTAAAGAAACATCATCAAGAAGTGCATACAGAAATATAAATCTATCTATCATTCAAAATTGTAAGTGGTGTTGTCAATTGCGTATTGTAGAAAATAACAGTTTGTTTAACTTATGTTATTGTCATACCCTAAATTTGTCCGCCAGCTTTTGTAAATATTATTGCATTTTTCTATTTTGCATTTTTCATTTATTTTCATGTCGTGTTTTTCAAATCTCGATTATTTTTCCCAATGGGAGCGTGACACGTGGCCAAAGGGTATTTTTTTTAATTTCAATCCTTTTTAATTTCTCTTTTTCCTTGCAAATATTATTATTATTTTTTGTATATATTTGTGTTTTAGCATTTATTTAGTTTAAATAGGTTTTTCATATTATTTTAAATAGAAATAGATTTTTATTGTTAGTTTTCTTTTAGTTATTTATTTATTTATTTATTAGCTTAGATTAAATTTTTTTTCTTAGAGTTATGTTATTAGGATTTTAATAGACTTTTAGAATAGGTTATTTAGAAATAGAATATAATTTTATTTGTTTTTAGAATAGATTTTATTTTATTTTAATAGTTAAATAGAATTTAATATAGGATTTTATTATTTTGTTTTAGATAGAAAATAGAAGTTAGGTTTTAAATAAGTTTTATTTATTTATTTGTTTAGAACTTTTTTTTTAATTATTATTTTAGATTAGTTATTAGAATCAATAGATATTATTTTTTAGTTTTATTATTTAGATAGTTCTTTAGTTTTAAAATTAATTAGAATTTAGTTTTAGAATTAATTGGTAATTATTAGTATTATTAAATTAGGATTTTAGAATTAATTAGATTTGATTTAATTTAGAATTATTTTAGGATTTTAGAATTAAGTTAGTAATTTTAGAGATATTTTAGGATTTTAGAATTAAGTTAGTAATTATAGAGATATTTTAGGATTTTAGAATTAAGTTAGTAATGTTAGAAATATTTTAGGATTTAAATAGTTTTTAGATTTTGATTTTGATTTTAGACTTTTAACAGTTTTTAATTTTATTAAAAATAGTTTATATTTTAAATAGATTTAATTATATAGTTTAGAAATAGCTTTTAGATTAAATATAATTTTTAGTGATTTTTATTATTAGAAGCTAAATAGAGTTTTATCTTGTTTTAACATAGAATTTTATTTTGTGTGAGTTTTTATTATGATTTTTTAGAATTAATTAGAGTTATTTAGAGTTTTTAGCTTATTTATTTATTTATTTATTATTTTATTAGAAAATTAGATTCATTTAGATTAGTATTAATTTAATTGAGATTGTTATTAACAGATTAGGATATTATTTTATGTTTTATTTCTTTTAGAATAGTTATTAGGATTCATCATTAACCGTGTTCATTACGAATCAAATTCATTATTAATTATCCATTAGCCCTACAACATGCCACGTGGCAGCCCTATATAGGGGAGTCCACTATTCACCATCTCCCAGCTTCAGACAACCCTAGCTGTTCCAAGAGCCTCCAAACCCTAGGGTCAAACCCTAGCCGCCCCCTCCTAGCTTCATCTTCATCGATCCCACTTCTCCATTTTCGTCCAGAAATTCCTTCAATCCAGCTTCGACATCCATGAATCTTCCTCCATTTTTCACTTCCAAACAACCAATCTTCTCCAAATCCATCACCAACCGAACCAGACTCAACAGCTTCTACAACTCAAATCTCCATAACCCAAACTCAAACCTTCGAACACCATAACCCCATCTTCATCCACCGCTCCACATCCTTTCACTTTCACATCACTGCAAAACCCATATCCTCGATTCACAAACTGAAACCCAGATCCAAAACAACCTCCAAATCTCATGAAAATTGTAACCCAGAAATTCAATCAAACGTCATCCTTTGAACAACACAGACAAACGAACCCTGAAATCCAAACTCAACTCACAAACTTTCTCAACCGAAACCCAAACATTCGAACAAAAACCGCGAAGTAATCTTCTCCTTCAAACCGTCTTCCATAACCCATTTTCCTGCAACAAACACTTCAAAACCCACACAACAGCAAACTTCGAACCATACCATAAACCTCTTCTTCTTTGACCTTCAATACCACCAACAACCTTCAAATAAAACCATCCGCAAAACCCCTTTTCTCAAATCTTTTTTTAAACCCTGTTTCATACCCACACAACCCAGAATTCGCCCAGAAAACTACATCTCCTTCAACCAACCATCCTTGCTGAAATTCCAACCATTTCCAACTCAAACTTCACAAACCCTCAAACTCTCTACCATCTTCGAACCTCACCCAGATCGAAATCCCAAACACAACTAAAACATGCAAACAGAATCAGAAGCAGTGAGATGGAGAGAGGTTTTCGGTGAGAGGGAGAAAGAGAAAAGCAGATCGTGAAAGGAGTTGGGAGTGGAAAACGTGAGAGAAAAAACCGTTCAGTTATCTTTTATTTTATTATTATTTTTTGCCTTTTTTATTATTATTATTTGTTTTTACTGTATTTAATGTTGACTTGAGCTTCTAAGCCCATGGGTTGAATCACACCCCCATTTTTCTGTTATTCCCCTCTGTTTTATTTTTATTTCTTTTTTAAAAAATGTAAATATCATTATTATTAAACAAATGTTATTATTATTATTATTTTTTATAAACAGTCTGTTTAGGTTAGGTATTTTATATATTTCTGTTTTGATTTTCTTTTTTTAGAATACATTGTTGTTATTATTATTATTATTATTATTATTATTATTATTATTATTATTATTATTATTATTATTATTATTATTATTATTATTATTATGTATAGTTTATATTATTATTTTCTCAGATTTTTTATATATTATATATTTTATACTAGATAGTTTGTAATATAGTTTTATATTTAGAATTTCTATGGTTATTCATTTTTATACTTTAATTTCTTTTAAAATTTTATGCTTATTTTCCTTTAAGAATTTATAAAGATTTTCTTTTAGAGTTTATATGTGTATATATATTTTTTATTTTAATTTATATGTTGACATTTCATTTCTCATTTTTCATTGGACTTGTTATTTTATTTCATCTTTTTGTGGTCGATGAAGAAGTTTCCTTCGTTTATCCATCAAATTGTTGACGAGAAGCTATGGATCCGAGCCCGACTTTTTCTCCTATTTCTCATTTTCAACTTTATGTCACTTTTCGACTTTATTTCATTTGTCGTTTTTTTGGTCGATAACGACACCTCCGTAATTCGTTATTAATCAAATTGTTGATAGATAATGTTGGATCCGAGACCTCTTTTCTCTTCATTCCTTGTCCCGTTTCAATTCATCGATACTATCAAACCTTCCTAAAATCAATTTCTCTTTGTATTGAACTAAAAGAGGGGATTAAGTGTAGACTTTCTTCCTCTCAGAGTGTCGAGATGCTCACTGTAGTGTGGGTGGTTTAGACACTCATCTTTCAATACGAAGATGTGTTTGTATTCATCACCTCTTCTTCCATAACTTCCCTCCGCAACTTTCTCACCTAAAACCTCAGTCTCGTACCGAGTGCATTTTCAAACTTTTTTTCACAACAAAACTTGAATGGTCGTGGAGTGGTTAGGCGTAGACCTTCTCCTATCCCGAGTGCTTGACATTTACTGTAGGTTTTACAGTCGCAAAAGCACTTACCATTCAAAACCAAAAACATCTTTAATAAGAGAACGAAGTTCTCTTTGCATTGAATTAAAGAGAGAGGATTAAGTGTAGTCTTCTTCCTCTCCGAGTGTAGGGATACTCACTGTAGTGTGTGTGGTTTTGATACTCGTCTTTCAATACGAAGACGCTAAGTTCGCCACACCTTTTTACAAAAACTTTGAGATAAAGAATTGGGTACTACCCGCAAGGGGTTACTATCCGAGGACTTATCTCGCCCCTGAAAACAATCCCACCAATCAAACGTGACTTCTTGCCTCGCATGGCGAAAACTAATATCTTTCAAAAAGGATATGTTACGTCCGTTCTACCGCAAACAGGTAACGCTTAAGTCTTCTCACATGCGAGCAGTAAAACACTTAAATTGATAGAACGCGCACGATAACATCATCCACAAAAACACCAGTTACTCGTAGTAGCACGAACTACGTTGCTCTGATTTCTCTTGCGTGTTGAGAATACGTAGGCATAGGATTGCAATGATCATAGCGAGCACCCTTTTTTCTTTTTCACCCTCTCCCAGAAAGGCATGCTACGTCCGTTCTACCGCAAACAGGTAACGCATAAGTCTCCTCACATGCGAGCAGCAATACACCTAAACTGCTAGAATGCGCACGATAGCATCGTCTACCAGTACACCCCGCTTTCCTGCACACCATAGGCCGAACTACGGCTGCTCTAATTCTTTACTTCTTCAAGTAAAGATACGTAGGCACAAGGGCCACAATCCTTGCCGAGCACATTCCCCCCTCTATATCCTTAGTCCCGAACTACGTTGACTCTGACTTTCTCACATCTATTGAGAATACGTAGGCCTAGGACCACGAAGTCCTACCGAGTCTGTTCTTTCTCTTTTCTTCCCTGTTATCCCTCCTTTCTTTGTTTCTAAACCCTCCTTCTCTCTCCCTAGGAACACACTTTTATAGCATAATCTTTTAGCAAATAAATTCACACATCGATAAACAAATGGTTCCCATCGAGTACGATGGATGCGAGGGGTGCTAATACCTTCCCCTCGCATAATCGACTTCCGAACCCGATCTTGGTTGTGAGACCATCTTATCCATTCTTTTCTTAAGGTTTTCTCTATATTTTCCTTTCCCCTCATGGGATAAATAAAGTTCGATGGCGACTCTTTTGTCCTTCTTTTCGCCTCCCCGTCGTTGCATTTTTCGAGTAGCGACAGCTGGCGACTCTACTCGGGACTATCAGTGAGCCAAGCCTATTTTGTTTGTCGTGTTTGTGTTTTTATTTGCTTTATTTGTTTATGCTTTGTTCTCTAAACTGTTGGGTTTATTTGGTTGGTTTGTGAGGATAAAATCTTTCTACCCGAGCTATTTAGTATACATTAAGATTAGGAGGTGGTTTCTTTCTGATTTGCGAGACTTAGGACTCGTGGACTTGGATTGAATTCCACCACTCAGATGAGACCCCTTTGGGATAAATTATGTCTTACGTGTAGCCGTAATGGCGTTCTTATTTCCAACTTGGGAGTCAGTGATTCTGAGGACCTTTTAGAACCTTATTCCGAAGGTTGCTAAGACATAACTCTGTGTTCATCCTTTGAAGGGATTACCGTCTTACGAGTAGTCGTTCTGCTGGAAAACTTTTGAGGGTTAGTGCATGGGACTTTGTTTAAAAGCCTTTAGGGTACTCTCTTATAAACCAGTAGATACCCACCCAAGGGGAGAGATACCTTTTGTATTGTCTTGCAGGATCTGTGACTTAGATCCTTGATGTGGATTTGTTCTCGTGTGCACTCATTGCATTGCATTTGCATAAACATCTTTGCATCATTTTGCATTTTCTTCCCAGATACCAAGACCTTACTCGTCCTCTGTCCATAACCTGCAGTTGATTTCCCGACACTCATGTTGAACTCGTGAGAGCTACAAAGAGTTTGAAGCAAGAGGAACGTAGAAGCTTCGAGAAGCCAAGTCAAAATGAAGCAAGCTGAGATAGCCATGTCAGAGAATGACCGCCAGAATGTTGATCCCCCACAAGGATTTACTATGACGAATAATCCACTGTATGATCTTCCACTTGACGACCATCCTTCGCAAGTAAACGTCCCTACTCGACCCTAGAGGATGCCACTGACTGATCCCATGGAAGAAAAGCTTTGTGCCCTTGAGGAGACAATTCAAGCTATGAAAGTGTCTGATATGATCGACCTCGATGCTGTTGATATGTGTCTAGTGCTAGACTTGGTGATTCCTCTGAGATTCAAGGTGCCCAACTTTGAGAAGTACACACACTTTAGCTGCCCGAGACGTTATTTGGTGATGTACTGTCGAAAAATGACTCCTTACACTCATGACGATAAGTTGATGATTCATGGTTTTCAAGAAAGTCTGAGTGGGGCATCATTAAGTTGGTAAACAGATTTAGAAAGAAGCCATATCCAATCATGAAGGGACCTAGCTAGCGCTTTTCTAAAGTTTTACCAGTTCAACCTAGACACTCTTCCCACCCGTATGCAGTTGCAAAGTCTATCTCAGAATGAAAATGAATATTTTAAGGGATATGCACAACGGTGGAGAGAATTCGCAGCAAGAGTGTAACCACCACTCTCGAACAAGGAACCGATTGAAATGTTCATCAACAGTTTGCATGGCTCTTATCTTGAAAGAATGGTTGGATGTACGTCATCAACCTTCTCTGACCTTGTGATTGTAGGAGAGTGCATCGAAAGCTACCTTAAAAGTGGACAAATCCAAGATGCCTCAAGCAGTCAGGCTAGTGAGATTGAATCTTCTGACGATTTCCATGAGGAAGAGAAGGATGAAACCATTGCATTCATAGTAAATATCGAGTATTATCTTAGTGTACCAGCAAAACTCTATGGTCCATCATCTGCTCAATAGGCACCGTTACCAGTGCCATGTTATCCTTATGGGAAATCAGCCATGCCTAAAGCTTCGTCCCGTAAGCCATGTGTTGCTCCTCATGCAAATCAATGAGCCCATGGTCAAGGATATCATAATCAGTGCCGTAATCAGAATAGGCCCAGCAACAACTTGGAAAGAATGACTACTCCTCTTCATCCGGTCCCTATGTCGCACAGTCAACTTCTCCCACATCTGATTCAAAGTTCATTGGTGGAGCCTAAAACTCTTAAGCCTGTTCCAGAACCTTACCCTCTGGGGTACAATCCCAATGTTCAATGTGGATATTGTTGTACCCCAAATTTTGACCCCTTAGATTCTCATTATCATTTTATAAGCATGATCATGAATTATCTAACCCTAAATCAGTGCAAGTTCATTATTGTCAAATTACAGGTGAATCAGGGTTTTCGCACCGACAAATTCAAAACAATCAAGGAATGATCAACCAATGATTTGGGCCAATTCAATCATGGAATGAAATCAAAGATAATATCAAAGTCAAATGAGAAGTCAATTTGAAGAAATCATTTCAGAATCAAGAACAGTGCAGTCAGAAGGCCCCGATTAGGGTTTTTAACTAGTGAAAAGTCAACTGTGGTTTGACTTTGATGTTGGAAGATGTTGTAATAGTGGTATTGAGGCTCATCGAGTTCATATAGCTTATCAAAGTCTATTCAAGAAGTGTCAATGTCTCAGGGTGTCCAGAATATCAACAGGCAACTCAGTCGGCACCAATCGATCGTACGGTTGACCGAAAAGTCAACTCTCCAAATTTTATGAATTGGACTTCAAGTTGTGAAACAAAGTTGTTCCTTATGTCATATTGAACTTGCATATCAATTTTCATTATCATTGGATCAAGGATGGAGGAGTAATCGAGAAATCGGGAAATTAGGGTTTTGAAAAGGGTTAAACCATAACTCCTTAACCACACATCCAATTGAGTTGGTTCAAAGCTCATTTAGAAGATCTTGAAAAGTCCTACAAAAGTCCCTGAGTGGTCCATGATTAGAAAATGCATAGATTTTGAGTTATGGTCAAGTTCATTTCAAGAAGGGAAAAAGACTTAGGAAAATTCCACTTTTTAAGCTCATTTTTAGCAACTTTGGAGGGCTTTTTGGCCAAGTTCCTTTGAGACATTGAAACTCATGAAAACATGAATGTTTTAGAGCTATGTGAGGGCTTTCTAAATTGTACTAGAACTCCTCAAGGTGATTTATGAGCAGAAAGTTACATGGGTGCAAAGTTGGTGATTTCACACTTTAGTCCCACATTGATCAAAATTGCAAAATCATCTCTTCCATCCAATTGGGCCAACTTCAGCTTGTCAAACTCATTCTAACTGATATATGGAATATGTGTGGCATTTTAGATCAGAAGTTATGCATAAAAGTATCACAAAATTAAAGATTGAAGTTTCATTGCCATAAAGTGAAAGTTGCCATTTTTGACTTTTCCAAGCATGAGGTGTAAAAGCCAATTCTGAACCAGCCACTCTACAAAGCTTCTAGCCTACATTTGCATCAGAAAACCATCAATTAACTTTCCCTTTGGGAGAAAGAATGGCCAAGGAATCCAACAAGTGGGATGGTGGATCAAAAAATATCAAAGATTGCTTCATGGTGAAGAAATGTCTCAAGCAAGCACCTCAATCCATTTCTCTATAAAAGGAGGGCTCATTCACCTCATTCCAGACACAATTCATCTGATAGAAACCAAAAATAACCTTTGTCATCACAATTCTCTCATCTTGCTTCAATTTTCTCAAAAAATCACAAAGTTCACAAAAACACTCAAAATGGCCTTGAAGTGAAATCTGCCCAAATTCATTTCTATCCTTTCCAACACCTCAACCAACCTCCACACAACTTATAAATAACATATAGAAGGTGTGTAATCCATTAAACCACTAGAAAACCTTAGAAATCAAAAAGTCAAACTCCTACCTATCATACTTTGACCAAAAGCCACAAAAATCACCAAACTTTGTTCTAAGCCTTTCCTTGAGGTTTTGAACATCCACACACCTCATAAATACCATATCTCAACTATTCAAACACTCACCAACCATTAGAAGCTCACTCCTTGTCTTTTGGCATTGAAAGTACATTGTTGCTTTAAGTTGAAGAAAAGTTCAAAAGCAAAAAGTGAGGGAAGATATCTCTGGTTTTCTCAACTGTTTTTAGCTGGTTTAAAAGGTTCATCAAGAGGTATGTGACTGGTTTATATTGAATTTTACATTAGTTTTCATGGATTGGCATATTTGAGCATTATGTGTGTTTTTTTTGAAATTTGAACATTATGTGGTTTCATGACACCTTGCTTTTACTGCTACACATGGACATTATGTGTGTTTAGACATGTTTTATACTGCATATGTATGTTGTTCTTGTGTTGGTATGCTTGGAATTTGCTGCTGTTGATGAAAGCACATGGCTGTTGCATTTTGAACCCAAGTGTGGGCAGTCACATGGCCATGAGGTTAAAAACTGGTTTGTCTATCAGTTTATTCATTTGAAACTGCTTACTATCATGTGTTAGGTGTGTATGTGTGCCTGGACTAGCCAGTTTGTGCCCCTTGGTGGTTTTGAGTTTTGTTTATGCTTGGTTAAAACACTAACATGTTTGCTCCCAAAGCCAGGATTCTGTCCAGCCCATTTTAAACCTTGTTGCTTGCTTGAACATCATCAAACATGTATATTTGTGATGTATGTATGTTTGCCTTACTTAAATTTTGCTCACTCTTTGATTCAACATGTCCATTGCACTTACACAAGCTCTTGTTTTCAAGCATAGCACACCAGTTTTGATTCTGGTACTTCTCAACCTTACTTAATTGTTGAAACATCTCATATACATCATTTTAAGCATGCCTAAATCCTGATTTGAATGTTACAACAAGTAAATGTGGATTTTGAATTTCAAGTGTGTGTTTTCAAGCACTTCTTTGCATATCACATGACAGTTTTTGTTCTAGTGCATTTCTACTTAAACCACTTGTCTAGACACCTCAAATATATCATTTTGAAGATGTTCAAACATTCACTTAAGTGTTATAGCAAGTATTTTAAGTCTTGGCTTTCAAAATGCAAGTTTCAAATGTATTTTTGCAAATCACTTGCAATTTTCACAAGCTGTCAATTCCAATGGTATTTGAACTTGTAGACTCATTTCATATGATATATTAGAGGTGTAGGATATATCAATTTGAAGTAGAAAGACCTGGAACCAAACTGTCCAGATTTCATCTTTGAAAATGTCATTTTTGCTCCTATTTGCATTTGTCTTGCTAACTGTCATGCTAGTTGATTTTTCACACATGTAAGGATTGGAACACCTCATATTGATCACTTATAGCATGTCAACATGATCATTTCATTGAAAAAACTCACTGTCATGGAAAGTCATCTTTCAAAAATGCAAAATGTCACATACACTTTCACACACCAAACCATTTTTGCTACAAACTTGTTTTTTACTCAAACCACCCAACACACACTTTATATTGATCACATATGAGATGTTGGGATGGTCATTTTGCATTGAAACACACTGCATCCAAATATCACTCTTGAATTGCTCACTTTTCACAAAAAATGACACATCATATACCAGTTCTGGCATTGGTTTGTTTTTTAAGTTGAATTGTGTGTCCCAACAGTTTGTATTTATCATTTGAAATATGTTTGTATGTTTGAAAGACCTTAAAACCACCTGAACACAAATCCCCCTCACATAATGCACATAACACACAAATGAGCATTTTGAAAGCTACATCACTACACAATCACCACAGTTCCTTAAGTTTCACACAAACACACTCATTAACATGTAGTACAAATGTTTGATTGATGGCTATGATCCAAACTGAGCTGAAACAGAAAGTACACCCCATCATGCATACCACTTATTGTCCTATTTGCAAGTTACACATGATTTTTCACATTAGCTCAGTTCTGCTCCTAAGTATGTTTTGAATTGATCCATTACCTTTTAACTATGATGTGTGTGTGTTTTGTTTGAATCAAATGTGGTTGTATGAAGCTGAACATGTGAGTTTGCAAAATTGAACATGAAACTAAACCACTATCGGGTTTTTCAGTGGGAAAAGAATTTTTGAAAACTAAGCTCACCATCATGATCCTCAGTTGATTCTACCCCAAAAGCATATAAATTTTGTGAAAAATGGATGAGATATGAGAAAGTTATGATTGGTTTTGCAAATCATCCAAACACTTTGTTTTGCCCAGAAAAATCAAGAAACATACATTATATATTTATCCAGGCGCCCTAGACAATGGATGTATAGTCACCCCAGTGGTAGAGACATGCGCGCAAACTTACCTTTCATATGCCTGACCTGGGTTCGATCCTCAATGATGACCCTTGTTGCCATTTTTTTTCATTTTTTACACAAACTTCAAAAAAAATCATATCTCTCTCAATTTTAATCATTTTTCACCCATTCTTTTTTCATTGTGTTTGTTTTAATGTGTACTTTCATGTCATGTTTTTATTTTCCATGTTTGACTAATTTTTCACCATGTTTAACCATGTGCAACCTGTGCTTTGACAGTACTAACCCTAATTGTTGCAAATGAAAGTTTAGATGGTTCTACTTGATTTCTTGTGTGAAATTTGTTTGTTCTCATGTTAGTTAACATGCTAGGATTTTTATTTTGAATTATTGCCATACTCAGTTCATCCCTCTGTTGACTGTATTAAAATGCGAAATGTCGTCACAGTTCTCATTCATATTGCATCTTTTTCATCCTTATCAATTTCTTTACATTTAATGGTTGTCACCATGAATGTGTTTGTATTTTACTTTTTTCCCCAAGTGATGAAGCTTGTTAGCTTTCATCCAGTTGCCTCCCCAGTTCTCTCTCCAAAGGAAGGTCTGCCCACTTGACTGTCAATGTCATGAACAACCATTTACCCTCCCTTGACTTTGTTAAGTCACTTCAACCTTATATTAGAAGCCTTTAGACTTTGCTTGAAGTCTAAGAAACCCACCTGTACTAGGAGTGTTCTTCAACTAGAACCCTAGGAAAGAGTTTGTCAAGTCTGTGTAAGGATCATCGTCATGACTTCTTACTTCCCCTTTTATATAACTTAGATTAGGGAGTTTTGTCAAACTCCACACAAACATTGTCATGTTTGTTCCCTCTTGAACCTTGATCATCATCAAGTGTTCTTTCCCCTTGTGAGGAGAACTACGATTGCTCTGATTCTATCCTAGTCAGGATACGTAGGCAGAAGATGCGACGTCTTTACGAGCAAACTTAGAGAACCACTTAGGCCTTTATTTACTTTATCCCTGATCCCAAACTATAGTACAATTCACAAACTTAGCAATCAATCAAACAAAAGGTTCTTGTAGAGTACTACAGATATTTAGGGTGCTAATACCTTCCCTAGATATAACTAACCCCCGATCCCCGAATCTCTTAAGCGTTGTCGTTACATCGCGAAAAAGGTTTTTCTTTCTTGAGACCTTTCCTTTGGATAAATTAAAGATCGGTTGTAAAAGAAATAAGGTTCAAGTTAATTAATAGCTTGCTATCCAATTTTCACCGCAACAGATATCATGGAGGATCCATGGGGCACGCGACCGAAGAATGCATAGCCTTCCAAGCCAAGGTGCAACAATTGATTGACAAGGGGTACATCTCTTTTCCAGAAGGAAGTTTGGTTGTCCATGTTAACCTCTCAGCTGTCTAAACTCAAAGATTTCAAGGGTCATCCCCAAAAGCTAATGGTCCAAACAGGCAGAAGTTCATCAACATTGGCAGTCCTTGGGTGCTTTTTATCATTTGCATCTTGTAGTTTATTTCCTGTTAATTGCTACTTGTGTTTAAACATTGTTGTTTTGAATGGTAATATTAATGAAGTGATTATGCATTTTCCGAATAAGTCACGTCGTATTCACTTATTATTTCCACTTATCACAAATACATACACCTTTTATCTACTCCACTTTATCACTGTCATTTTAGCAGAGATTGGAGGGAGGATGACGAAGATTGAATACCCATAATTGCAAACTGTATGCTTTCAGGAAAAATCTCGTCAATGATGTACAGTTATTGTTTCAATTCCCCTAAACACCGGAGATATAAGGAGTTAATCCCTAGTCAACCACTTCGAGCCTAGAAGTAGGAGTTTCTTTTGGATATTCAAACCCTTAACACTCAACCTGGGGCAGGGTAGTTGTTCAGTTAATCCAACCCCGCACTCAAAATCCAAAGACAAGACGATTGTTCATCAATGACCCATGATGTGGCAGTCATAATCTTCCAACAAAATTTAAAAAAATTAAAAGCCTGCTAAGTCAAGCACCTCAAAGGGGACTTAGGCAAAAATCAAGGCAATCCCGATGGATCTGACAAGCAAAATCAGTCCATGCAAAAGTTAGGGATCAAAAACAAAAGCAAAAGAGGTCCTCAAACCCTCAACAAAAACAAAGTAAGATTCAGTGGCCACCCAAATCAAGGGGCTACTAACATCCATCAAAATAAGGTGGCTGCCATTTCAAGCAAACCTTGAACCATCAAGCTCACACCGTCAAGACAAATAGGTGCAGAATTAGCTGAACATAGGAATGAAGATCATCATGAAGAAGGGGTGGGTACAAATAATACTTTGAGCCTAATATCCTTTTTTATAAAAAAAGCCATGAACCAGACCACGTTACAACCCTTGAAAGACCTAATTGAGGCGAGGTTTAATCTGAAAGCATACTATTGTGAGGTTGCATAACCTGACTCCTCACATATTTGCTAATCATCAGGATTGGTGTCAATACCCTTGCTATATCTTTTACACCAATCAAATTAGCACAACGTTCAGACTAACGGTCCATTCGTCTCACTATCACGACACTCAATAAACGACATTTTTTTTCAAAACTTGCATGAACTTCGCATTAAGATTACCCTTTGTGAACGAACAATTTTAATTGCAAGTCAGTAGTTGGCGTCAAGGAAATTCCAACAGAGAGCAACCAAACAGGACTGGATCATTCAGCAGTCTGGATCAGAATCAAGCATACTTTGTAGCTTTGTGGATCTGAGGCGTTGTTATCCCGCGAACTTGGAATCAGTCAGCCTGAGGCTAATTCCTAAGCATCGGTTGATTATGGGGAAAACCATCAAGAAGCGGTTGATCAATAAGTGAATCATACCAATCAGCGGCAGGCCACCCAGAGTTTCTTTAACTTGAGGATAGATCCCTCCAATGTTCAATCAGGATAAGTTAAGTCGCTTCAACGCTCCTTCAAGAGCAAGCTACTCCAAAGAGTATGTTGTAGCCAACCACAAGAATCAGTTAAACAATGATGAATCTATTCGTGGTACAAACTATGGGGCAAGCCATCTTGAGGTCATCTCATGGCAAGCTGCGCAAGCAAGTTCATCCTCATCAGCAATTGTTGAGTTCAAAACGAGTGTCGATGAATCATACCGTCACCTCACCCAATAACCTTTAACCTTCCGAAAAGGCCTTGCTGTCATTGGATCCTTCATCCCATAGCCTAAACCTGTCACCTATCAAAACAAACCCAAACCTCCAAAGTCCAGTCCTTACCTATTAAAACCTTCTAATCTTCAAACCAGTCCCATCTGGTTAACCCTTTGCTGAATACCTAGCCCCGTCGTGTATATGTCAGCTTTTGAACCAACTCCCATCTGGTCACCCTTCCTTTAGCCTTTCGTTTAACCAGTCCTCGTCTGGCAAACACAATTTCAAAGTCCAGCCCTCGTCTGGCAAACACAATTTTAAAGTCCAGTCCTTGTCTGGCAAACCACAAAGTCAGTTCCCGTCTGACACCAAACCTAGAAGTCAGTTCTCATCTAACAACTTAACCTTTTGCCACCAGTTCTTGTCTGGTAAACCTCATCCCAAAGTCCAGCTCCCATCTGGAAAACCATAAAATCAGCCCTCCTTTGACAACTTAACCTTTCGCCAACCAGTTCCATCTGGTCTACTCTCCGAATACCAGCCCTCATCTGGTATTTCCAACCCAAAGTCCAATTTACATTGGCAACCACCAAAAGTCTGCCACGTCATCACCTGCATTCCCAATCACCTGCCTGCATTTCCATTATCCATCATTATCATATGCATCATACACATCGCATTTGACTTCTTAAGCATCTTGCATCATATGCATATTCCTAATCATATCATACTCCCCCAACTCTTGCATCTCCGCGTGTTAGCATTTACATTTCTATTTCCATTTATGGAACAATATCGTCATCAAGCATTCACATATACGAGATCAGATCCATGATCAATTTCGAAGATTTTCAAGATCATAATCAGCCCAGTCAGGGGGATCTTCCGCAAGACCGTGGGCGTTCCCCACGAATTTGCTCAATATTTGTTGGGCAAATTCAAGAGCTTCAATGCAATCATCAGCCCAGTCAGGGGCATTATCTGCAAGACCGTGGGTCCCCCCACAAAATTCAAGATCAACAAATCAAAATTCAGCCCAGCCAGAGGCATATCATTCAGGGTCATGGGCGTTCCTCATGGGAGTTATTATCATCCTCTTGGTGGTAGTAGCTTATAAATTTCACTCCATCATCCTTTTGGTGATGGGTCTAGCATCCTTTTGGTGTCATGACTAACATATGTTTTTCGTTACCCTTTTGGTAATGAATCCCCTACGTCTTTTTGGTGTTAGGGTTGATTTTGTTTCGCTCCATCATCCTTTCGGTGATGGGTCTAACATTCTTTTGGTGTTATGACTAGCGTTCCCGCTCCATCATCCTTTTGGTGATGGGTCTGACATCCTTTTGGTGTCGTGACTAGCGTGTTTTCCATTATCCTTTTGGTAATGGACTCCTTACATCCTTTTGGTGTCGGGTTTGCCTTGTTTCGCTCCATCATCCTTTTGGTGATGGGTCTGACATCCTTTTTGGTGTCATGACTAGCGTTTGTTCTCCAATATCCTTTTGGTAGTGGATCCCTTACATCCTTTTGATGTACGAGCAGTGTGTGTGAGTGCACTATCATCCTTTTAATGATAGGCTTGTCATCCTTTTGGTGTCAGGTTTTCTCCGTTAACATCCTTTTGGTGTTAACAACCTTTGTAAGGTATCTAGTATTTCATTCCCGAGCTTTTATTTCTTTTTGGACAAATTTAGGATATTCTTTGTATTTAATTGACTTCTGCCTTGAAAAATGAACGCTGCAGCAATTCATCTTACTCGGTCTAAGCCAATTAGATAGGGGCATTTGTCATACCCTAAATTTGTCCGCCAGCTTTTGTAAATATTATTGCATTTTTCTATTTTGCATTTTTCATTTAATTTCATGCCGTGTTTTTCAAATCTCGACTATTTTTCCCAATAGGAGCGTGACATGTGGCCAAAGGGTATTTTTGTAAATTTCAATCCTTTTTAATTTCTCTTTTTCCTTGCAAATATTATTATTATTTTTTGTATATATTTGTGTTTTAGCATTTATTTAGTTTAAATAGGTTTTTCATATTGTTTTAAATAGAAATAGATTTTTATTGTTAGTTTTCTTTTATTTATTTATTTATTTATTTACTTATTAGCTTAGATTAAAGTTTTTTCTTAGAGTTATGTTATTAGGATTTTAATAGACTTTTAGAATAGGTTATTTAGAAATAGAATAGAATTTTATTTGTTTTTAGAATAGATTTTATTTTATTTTAATAGTTAAATAGAATTTAATATAGAATTTTATTATTTTGTTTTAGATAGAAAATAGAAGTTAGGTTTTAAATAAGTTTTATTTATTTATTTGTTTAGAACTTTTTTTTTAAATTATTATTTTAGATTAGTTATTAGAATCAATAGATATTATTTTTTAGTTTTATTATTTAGCTAGTTCTTTAGTTTTAAAATTAATTAGAATTTAGTTTTAGAATTAATTGGTAATTATTAGTATTATTAAATTAGGATTTTAGAATTAATTAGATTTGATTTAATTTAGAATTATTTTAGGATTTTAGAATTAAGTTAGTAATTATAGAGATATTTTAGGATTTTAGAATTAAGTTAGTAATATTAGAGATATTTTAGGATTTAAATAGTTTTTAGATTTTGATTTTGATTTTAGAGTTTTAACCGTTTTTAATTTTATTAGAAATAGTTTTTATTTTAAATAGATTTAATTATATAGTTTAGAAATAACTTTTAGGTTAAATATAATTTTTAGTGATTTTTATTATTAGGAGCTAAATAGAGTTTTATCTTGTTTTAACATAGAATTTTATTTTGTGTGAGTTTTTATTATGATTTTTTAGAATTAATTAGAGTTATTTAGAGTTTTTAGCTTATTTATTTATTTATTATTTTATTAGAAAATTAGATTCATTTAGATTAGTATTAATTTAATTGAGATTGTTATTAATAGATTAGGATATTATTTTATGTTTTATTTCTTTTAGAATAGTTATTAGGATTCATCATTAACCGTGTTCATTACGAATCAAATTCATTATTAATCATCCATTAACCCTACAACATGCCACGTGGCAGCCCTATATAGGGGAGTCCACTGTTCACCATCTCCCAGCTTCAGACAACCCTAGCCGTTCCAAGAGCCTCCAAACCCTAAAGTCAAACCCTAGCCGCCCCCTCCTAGCTTCATCTTCATCGATCCCACTTCTCCATTTTTGTCCAGAAATTCCTTCAATCCAGCTTCGACATCCATGAATCTTCCTCCATTTTTCACTTCCAAACAACCAATCTTCTCCAAATCCATCACCAACCGAACCAGACTCAACAGCTTCTACAACTCAAATCTCCATAACCCAAACTCAAACCTTCGAACACCATAACCCCATCTTCATCCACCGCTCCACATCCTTTCACTTTCACATCACTGCAAAACCCATATCCTCGATTAACAAACTGAAACCCAGATCTAAAACAACCTCCAAATCTCATTAAAACCGTAACCCAGAAATTCAATCAAACGTCATCCTTTGAACAACACAAACAAACGAACCCAGAAATCCAAACTCAACTCACAAACTTTCTCAACCGAAACCTAGACATTCGAACAAAAACCGCGAAGTAATCTTCTCCTTCAAACCGTCTTCCATAACCCATTTTCATGCAACAAACACTTCAAAACCCACACACCAGCAAACTTCGAACCATACCATAAACCTCTTCTTTGACCTTCAATACCACCAACAACCTTCAAATAAAACCATCCGCAAAACCTCCTTTCTCAAAACTTTTTTTTAAACCCTGTTTCATACCCACACAACCCAGAATTCGCCCAGAAAACAACATCTCCTTCAATCAACCATCCTTGCTGAAATCCCAACCATTTCCAACTCAAACTTCACAAACCCTCAAACTCTCTACCATCTTCGAACCTCACCCAGATCGAAATCCCAAACACAACTAAAACATGCAAACAGAATCAGAAGCAGTGAGATGGAGAGAGGTTTTCGGTGAGAGAGAGTGAGAGTTACGGTGAGAGGGAGAAAGAGAAAAGCAGATCGTGAGAGGAGTTGGGAGTGGAAAACGTGAGAAAAAAACCGTTCAGTTTTCTTTTATTTTATTATTATTATTTGCCTTTATTATTATTATTATTTGTTTTTACTGTATTTAATGTTGACTTGAGCTTCTAAGCCCATGGGTTGAATCACACCCCCATTTTTCTATTATTCCCCTCTGTTTTATTTTTATTTCTTTTTAAAAAAAATGTAAATATCATTATTATTATACAAATGTTATTATTATTATTTTTTATAAACAGTCTGTTTAGGTTAGATATTTTATATATTTCTGTTTTGATTTTCTTTTTTTAGAATACATTGTTATTATTATTATGTATAGTTTATATTATTATTTTCTCAGATTTTTTATATATTATATATTTTATACTAGATAGTTTGTAATATAGTTTTATATTTAGAATTTCTATGGTTATTCATTTTTATACTTTAATTTCTTTTAGAATTGTATGCTTATTTTCCCTTAAGAATTTATAAAGATTTTCTTTTAGAGTTTATATTTGTGTGTATATATATATATATATATATATATATATATATATATATATATATATATATATATATATATATATATATATATATATATATATATATATATATATATATATATATATATATATATATATATATATATATATATATATATATATATATATATATATATATATATATATATATATATATATATATATATATATATATAATTTTAATTTATATGTTGACATTTCATTTCTCATTTTTCATTGGACTTGTTATTTTATTTCATCTTTTTGTGGTCGATGAAGAAGTTTCCTTCGTTTATCCATCAAATTGTTGACGAGAAACTATGGATCCGAGACCGACTTTTTCTCCTCTTTCTCATTTTCAACTTTATGTCACTTTTCGACTTTATTTCATTTGTCGTTTTTTCGGTTGATGACGACACCTCCGTAATTCGTTATTAATCAAATTGTTGATAGATAATGTTGGATCCGAGACCTCTTTTCTCTTCATTCCTTGTCCCGTTTCAATTCATCGATACTATCAAACCTTCCTAAAATCATTTTCTCTTTGTATTGAACTAAAAGAGGGGATTAAGTGTAGACTTTCTTCCTCTCCGAGTGTCGAGATGCTCACTGTAGTGTGGGTGGTTTAGACACTCGTCTTTCAATACGAAGATGCGTCCGTATTCATCACCTCTTCTTCCATAACTTCCCTCCGCAACTTTCTCACCTAAAACCTCAGTCCCGTACCGAGTGCATTTTCAAACTTCTTTTCACAACAAAACTTGAATGGCCGTGGAGTGGTTAGGCGTAGGCCTTCTCCTATCCTGAGTGCTTGACATTTACCGTAGGGTTTACAGTCGCAAAAGCACTTACCATTCAAAACCAAAAACATCTTTAATAAGAGAACGAAGTTCTCTTTGCATTGAATTAAAGAGAGAGAGGATTAAGTGTAGTCTTCTTCCTCTCCGAGTGTAGGGATACTCACTGTAGTGTGTGTGGTTTTGATACTCGTCTTTCAATACGAAGACGCTAAGTTCGCCACACCTTTTTACAAAAACTTTGAGATAAAGAATTGGGTACTACCCGCAAGGGGTTACTATCCGAGGACTTATCTCGCCCCTGAAAACAATCCCACCAATCAAACGTGACTTCTTGCCTCGCATGGTGAAAACTAATATCTTTCAAAAAGGATTTGTTACGTCCGTTCTACCGCAAACAAGTAACGCTTAAGTCTTCTCACATGCGAGCAGTAAAATACTTAAACTGCTAGAATGCGCACGATAACATCATCCACAAAAACACCAGTTACTCGTAGTAGCACGAACTACGTTGCTCTGATTTCTCTTGCGTGTTGAGAATACGTAGGCATAGGATTGCAATGATCCTAGCGAGCACCCTTTTTTTCTTTTTCACCCTCTCCCAGAAAGGCATGCTACGTTCGTTCTACCACAAACAGGTAACACATAAGTCTCCTCACATGCGAGCAGCGATACACCTAAACTGCTAGAATGCGCACGATAACATCGTCTACCAGTACACCCCGCTTTCCCGCACACCGTAGGCCGAACTACGGCTGCTCTGATTCTTTACTTCTTCGAGTAAAGATACGTAGGCACAAGGGCCACAATCCTTGCCGAGCACATTCACCCCTCTATATCCTTAGTCCCGAACTACGTCGACTCTGACTTTCTCACATCTATTGAGAATACGTAGGCCTAGGACCACGAAGTCCTACCGAGTCTGTTCTTTCTCTTTTCTTCCCCGTTATCCCTCCTTTCTTTGTTTCTAAACCCTCATTCTCTCTCCATAGGAACACACTTTTATAGCATAATCTTTTAACAAATAAATTCACACATCGACAAACAAATGGTTCCCATCGAGTACGATGGATGCGAGGGGTGCTAATACCTTCCCCTCGCATAACCGGCTTCCGAACCCGATCTTGGTTGCGAGACCATCTTATCCATTCTTTTCTTAAGGTTTTCTCGATATTTTCCTTTCCCCTCATGGGATAAATAAAGTTCGGTGGCGACTCTTCTGTCCTTCTTTTCGCCTCCTCGTCGTTGCATTTTTCGAGTAGCGACAGCTATGCAACAGTGCTATAGCTCTGCTATAGTGTATGTTTGGTTTCAGTTTTGGATGAGCCAAAAGCAATTCTATAAGGGTAAAATCAATTTTGGAGTGATTTTGAGATGTTTGGTTCTTCAAAAGTAGAATTGATTCTGACTCTAGAATTGATTCTCCTTGAAGCTATGATTTGTAGCTTTTGAGTTTAAAAGTGATTTTTACATTCACATTTATTGTTTAACTCATTTTACATAAATTTATCCAAACATAAATCACTTTATCTTCTACTCACTTTTAACTAGAATCAATTTTACATAATCAATTCATTCAAAATCAATTCTTTTCACCGCAGAACCAAACACATGCAGAGTCTTTCTATTTGACAACATTTTGTACTAAGTAGCATATCACGAAACAATAGTAATTTGTTCAAACTCCATTATATTGTAGTGATATAACCACTATTTAATAACACTAATTGTAAGCAAACAGTTGGGGTAAGAAATGGGTAAGTAAACTTACTCGAAGTCAGGACCAGCATAGGGTTCAGCTGGCATATTTGTGTCAGTATGTACAAACAACCTTTTTATCTCTATACTGTCTGGCCAAGCAGAGCACACGATTTCCAGCACTCCACCATCTCCCTTGGAGATATTTACAATTAAGGTAATGTGTAGCTGCACTTCATGAATAGTATTCACCTCGGGGAATGTATCAAGCTCAAACT
>CAWUDS030001531.1:0-12500 GCA_963859935.3 Lathyrus sativus
TACTTCTATATATATTCCTATTTGGATGGGTCTGCACTTTATCGACACGGATGACTCGCATCGCAATCCGTTCGTTATTGCCAACTTGATTTAAAAATAAATCAATCAAGAAATCAAGGAAACAAAAAAGAGTCTTTTTTGTTTTTTAACTTTAACCCTTTCCTTAGACTTTAAACTTACAGATCCCGATAGGAATTTTGCAAAATCCTAATTTGTGGAAAAAATATGTAAGTAATATGGAAAAAACACATAGGACTCGAGATTCTAATCTTGTGTATCCGAACCCATTGGTGATTTTAAGAGAACACCAAATGGGGTCTATCATTTCATGGTGGATCCGTAAATATTTTATTTTTGGGCCGAGCTGGATTTGAACCAGCGTAGACATATTGCCAACGAATTTACAGTCCGTCCCCATTAACCGCTCGGGCATCGACCCAGCAGGAAGAATCCAATTTAGTCTTTATTGATAATCCCTGATCCATTTCCTTTCGTAGTATCCTACCCCCAGGGGAAGTCGAATCCCCGTTGCCTCCTTGAAAGAGAGATGTCCTAAACCGCTAGACGATGGGGGCAGCCTTGCCCGACCTCCATTCTACTATGTTCATAGTATGAACAGTTTTTTGAAATTGTCAATAGAATGATTCAATCAGAAGGATCTTCCCATCTTTCAGAATTCCTTACAATTTTTGGATTCACCCTTTCGATTTCGAAATGGTTCATTCCAATCACCAATCTAGAATTCAACAAAATACAAAATAAAACGAAGTAATGCGAAAGAAACCAAAATAAACATAGAATCCTTTCTGGAAATAATTGATTTGCTGGAACAGGGGGGCATTAACACCTTATTTCGTTCACTTTCATTCAGTGTTAAGAAGATTGAATTAGGTATATTTCTATTTCACACTAAGTAGGGAAATAAAAAAATGAGAATGAATCCGGAAATGGAGTAAAATAAAAAAGGATGAAGATCAATAAGAATTGAGTTAAGGGACAGGATAGAATCCATTTATCAAAGATTCGGAAATATTTGAAATAGATGTACTCAACTCATATTCATATTCATATTCATATTGGCTGATTCTGTATTCGGGAATTGACTCAAACGGCGCCCTTTTAACTCAGCGGTAGAGTAACGCCATGGTAAGGCGTAAGTCATCGGTTCAAATCTGATAAAGGGCTTTTTTTTGATCAAAAAATGATAACAGTAGTATTTCTATTTGAAGAAAGATATACAAATATTCTTGATATTTGTAAGAAGTTTCTGTTTGTAATAAAATAAAAAAAACTAATGAATAGTTGAATTTCATTATAAAAAATCCAATTTAGAATTTAAACTCTATTAAGTTATTGTTATCATTCGAATAGAGTAAACTCATTCTAGTTAGAAAGGGAAATAGTATTCTTTTCTATATATATTTCTTTTTTTAGAATCTGATATTTTCTTTGCTTTAATTGTCATATACTCCTATTTTGGATTCTTCCAATCCAATAAAGGGAAAGATTCTAAAAAAAGTAAGTGGACCTAACCTATTGAATCAGAACTATATCCACTATTCTGATATTCCAATTGGTGGATAGAAATGAAATTCGAACAGTGTATCTTTTTTTCTTTTTAATACCCTTTTGGTTCGAACTCTGCAAGAATCCGTCTATATTTCGGATAATATCTTATTGTTCCTAGGAATCAATTGCTACTCCTCTCCTCCAATGGGAGGGCTTATTCTAAGTTCCAACAGACAAGTCATTTGACTTCCAAATATCTTTTTTCCGAATACAAGAAAAGATCAAAATTGATTTCTATTATTTCTTTAAGATAGGTCTATAAAAATAGAAGATATGTCTATAAAAAGAATAGAAAAATCCATCCAATCATGACTTCGAGTATCAAACATTTGGTTTTCATATCTATGATGCATACGAGATTTTGAAGGCAATTATTGGACGAAACTTTCAGTTAGAATCTATTATTATTAATCCAATTCCCTAGAATATTCAAAAATAGGACAGATAGATAAAAAAATAAATAGAGAAAAAGAGTCCAATTTATTACCTCGATCCGCAAGTAAAGGGTATACGTCGGAATTAGATTAATCTGAATGACAGAAAAATAGAACAAAGAATACAATAAAAGAAATCAATGTAAAATAGAAAGTAAAAATAGTAAAATAGAAAGTAAAAATAGGATCCTCTAGTAGTTTTCTAGACATACAAATTCGAATAATATAGAAAACTATTTTTTTTTTTTAATTTCACGAACAAGATTCAAAAAGAATCTTATTTGATAAAAGCAGAGTAGTATGTCTGGGGATCCGCTGGTAACGAGAGTAATAAAAGCGATCGATCATTTGTTTTTGGAATAGTTCTTTAAAAAATGTATTTCTAGGATTTATGAGTCATAAGACAATTTTCGAGTCATGACTTAGGGAATTTTGTTAGAATAGAAAGGAATAAGCCAATTAATTAAGTTAATGGATTTATTAGATATCAATGGACAAAAAAAGAATTTTTCTATTCGAACCCCAGTAGAAAAGAAGGGACAGTCTACGAGAAATCATATTCTATATAAAATGAAAAAAGCCTCGAAGGTTCCATCGTTGAAAATCCTAGGAGGTGTTCGGAAATGGTTTGAAGTAGTTGAATAGGAGGATTACTATGACTATAGCTCTTGGTAAATTTACCAAAGATCAAAATGATTTATTTGATATTATGGATGACTGGTTACGGAGGGACCGTTTTGTTTTTGTGGGTTGGTCCGGTCTATTGCTCTTTCCTTGCGCCTATTTTGCCGTGGGGGGTTGGTTCACAGGTACCACCTTTGTAACTTCATGGTATACTCATGGATTGGCAAGTTCCTATTTGGAAGGTTGTAACTTCTTAACTGCAGCAGTCTCTACTCCTGCTAATAGTTTAGCACACTCTTTGTTGTTACTGTGGGGTCCTGAAGCACAGGGAGATTTGACCCGTTGGTGTCAATTAGGTGGTCTGTGGACTTTTGTTGCTCTTCACGGTGCTTTCGGATTAATAGGTTTTATGTTACGTCAATTTGAACTTGCTCGATCTGTTCAATTGCGGCCTTATAATGCAATCGCATTCTCCGGTCCAATTGCTGTTTTTGTTTCTGTATTCCTGATTTATCCACTGGGCCAGTCTGGTTGGTTCTTTGCGCCTAGTTTTGGTGTAGCAGCTATATTTCGATTCATTCTCTTTTTCCAAGGGTTTCATAATTGGACATTAAACCCATTTCATATGATGGGAGTTGCTGGTGTATTGGGCGCTGCCCTACTATGCGCTATTCATGGCGCTACCGTAGAAAATACCTTATTTGAAGATGGTGATGGCGCAAATACATTCCGTGCTTTTAACCCAACCCAAGCAGAAGAAACTTATTCAATGGTTACTGCTAACCGCTTTTGGTCCCAAATCTTTGGGGTTGCTTTTTCCAATAAACGTTGGTTACATTTCTTTATGTTATTTGTACCAGTAACTGGTTTATGGATGAGTGCTCTTGGAGTAGTCGGTCTGGCCCTGAACCTACGTGCCTATGACTTTGTTTCTCAAGAAATCCGCGCAGCGGAAGATCCTGAATTTGAGACTTTCTACACCAAAAATATTCTCTTAAACGAAGGTATTCGTGCGTGGATGGCGGCTCAAGATCAGCCTCATGAAAACCTTATATTCCCTGAGGAGGTTCTACCACGTGGAAACGCTCTTTAATGGAACTTTACCTTTAACTGGTCGTGACCAAGAAACGACTGGTTTTGCTTGGTGGGCCGGGAATGCCCGACTTATCAATTTATCCGGTAAACTACTGGGGGCCCATGTAGCCCATGCCGGATTAATAGTATTCTGGGCCGGAGCAATGAACCTATTTGAAGTTGCTCATTTCGTACCCGAGAAGCCCATGTATGAACAAGGCTTAATTTTACTTCCCCATCTAGCTACTCTAGGTTGGGGGGTAGGTCCTGGAGGGGAAGTTATCGACACCTTTCCATACTTTGTATCTGGAGTACTTCACTTAATTTCCTCTGCAGTATTGGGCTTTGGCGGTATTTATCATGCACTTCTGGGACCTGAGACTCTTGAAGAATCTTTTCCATTCTTTGGTTATGTATGGAAAGATAGAAATAAAATGACTACTATTTTAGGTATTCACTTAATTTTGTTAGGTATAGGGGCTTTTCTTCTAATATTGAAGGCTTTTTATTTTGGGGGTATATATGATACCTGGGCTCCAGGAGGGGGAGATGTAAGAAAAATTACCAACTTAACCCTTAGTCCAAGCATTATATTTGGTTATTTACTAAAATCGCCTTTTGGGGGAGAAGGTTGGATTGTTAGTGTGGACGATTTGGAAGATATAATTGGGGGACATGTATGGTTGGGTTCCATTTGTATACTTGGTGGAATCTGGCATATCTTAACCAAACCCTTTGCATGGGCTCGGCGTGCACTAGTATGGTCTGGGGAAGCTTACTTATCTTATAGTTTAGGTGCTTTAGCCGTTTTTGGTTTTATAGCTTGTTGCTTTGTCTGGTTTAATAATACTGCTTATCCTAGTGAGTTTTATGGTCCCACTGGACCGGAAGCTTCTCAAGCTCAAGCATTTACTTTTCTAGTTAGAGACCAACGTCTTGGAGCTAATGTAGGCTCCGCTCAAGGGCCTACCGGTTTAGGTAAATATCTAATGCGTTCTCCGACCGGAGAAGTCATTTTTGGAGGAGAAACTATGCGTTTTTGGGATCTGCGTGCTCCCTGGTTAGAACCTCTAAGAGGTCCTAATGGTTTGGACTTGAGTAGACTGAAAAAAGATATACAGCCTTGGCAAGAACGTCGTTCCGCAGAATATATGACTCATGCTCCTTTAGGTTCTTTAAATTCCGTGGGTGGCGTAGCTACAGAAATTAATGCAGTCAATTATGTCTCTCCTAGAAGTTGGTTAGCTACTTCTCATTTTGTTCTAGGATTCTTCCTATTCGTAGGTCATTTATGGCACGCGGGAAGAGCTCGCGCAGCTGCCGCAGGATTTGAAAAAGGAATTGATAGAGATTTGGAGCCTGTTCTTTCCATGACTCCTCTTAATTGAGACATGAAATCCAATGCTTGACGTAAGAATCACTTTGATTTTAGTATACATATTGAGTTGAGTCGAGGAGATCATATTGAAAAAATATTTTCTTTTTCAATTCATTTATATCTAATCTTTTTTCGGGCTCGGCTATATCACCACTTAGCCGAGCCCGAAAAAACCGAGCCAACTTAAATCAATTTAAATCAATAAAAGAAAAAAATCCATTCGCCAAGAAAAAGGAGAGAGGGGGATTCGAACCCTCGATAGTTCTTTGTTTGGAACTATACCGGTTTTCAAGACCGGAGCTATCAACCACTCAGCCATCTCTCCAAAAGCTAATTTCTATTTTATCTTTATTCCACTCAAGAGAACATGACCATACAAATTAATACCCTTTTCTCTATGATAAAGATATCCAGTGTGAATCTATTGGTCTAGTTCTCTATCCATATATATTATATATTATATATTCATGATCCAGCATGCTCTTTTGTGAAGTAAAAAAAAAAAAAACTACCCCTCGATTCATGCCTCAATAAGGAGTGTCATCTAAAATCAATGGATTCATGATAAAACCCCCCATAATGAGAATGTGTTTTTTATTTATTTTTGGAAGGGGTCAAATCAAAAGAAAAGGGGTTGGGGGATCAAATGGTATAGTTCTTTTGTTGGTAAATTAGAGGATTATAAACATGACTATTGCGTTTCAATTAGCTGTTTTTGCATTAATTGTTACTTCATCCATTTTATTAATTAGTGTACCTGTTGTATTTGCTTCTCCTGATGGTTGGTCAAGTAACAAAAATGTTGTCTTTTCCGCTACATCCTTATGGATTGGATTAGTATTTCTAGTGGGTATTCTGAATTCTCTCATCTCTTGAAACTATTCATTCTAGATCAAAAAACGAAATGACCCCTCCCCCCGAATTCTTTCGGGTTGTGAGGCACATGAAAATGGAATATATAAGACCCCACCAATAAAGAAAACGAAAACATTAATAATGGGAATTATTAATGGGAGGGGTCAAACTTCTTCTATTGGAAAAAGCTTATATCTTATACTTAATATGATATACATAGTAAAACGAAAAACTTGAAGATTAAAATATTCATATTATTTTCTGAATTTCATATTCTTTTCGGAATCGAAAATAAAATAGATATATAGATCATAGATAAATATCTATAATCTGCACAATTTGACATCAAAGTAACATGCTGGTGTCAGACAACTTCATCATTTTTTTATGCCAGTAGGTGTTCCAAAGGTAGCCTTTCAAATTCCTGGCGAGGATGAAGCTACTTGGGTTGACTTATACCATCAACTTTTTTACGACAGAATCCTTTTTTTAGGGCAAGAGATTGAGAGTGAAATAGCAAATCAAGTTGCTGGTATGATGATATATCTCAGTTTAGATATAAATAAATACATAGAGAAAAGAGAAATAAATAGAATAGAAAAAACAATCGATAAAAAAAATACATCAAATTTTTTTAATTTTTTTAAATAAAGGGGGATATATGAATCAAACGAAGAAAAATGACTTAGACATTTGGATTTTAGAATTGCGAGACATTTTTAGAGAGAGCAAGAATTCTTCCTATTTCTCAGATTCCTGGACACAATTCCATTCAGTCATATCTGTCATTCACATTTTTTTCCATCAAGAGAGTTTTATCAAACTCTTAGACTCCAGAATTTGGAGTATCCTAGTTTCACGCGGTTTAACAAGATATTTCACGATCAAGAATTTTGTCTTATTTCTACTAGCGATCCTTATATATCGTATTAACAATCGAAAGATGATCGAAAAAAAAAATATTTATTTGACAGGGCTTCTTCCTATACAAATCAATTCCATTGGATCCGGGAATGATCCATTGGAAGACTCAAAAGATTCGTTCAATATCAATAGGTTGGTCATGACTAGGTTGATTGTTCCGCTCCTGTCTGGTCCAAAAGAAAAAAATATATCTGAGAGAGATAATTGCTCTTTTTTCGGCGACAGATGGTCAGAACTTCATCTGGATTTGAATCCTACTGAGAAGTCCGCTCAAGATATAAAATTATTTAAAAAAGAAGAAGATGTTTCTTTTGTTCTTTCGAGGCAATCGGAAAATAAAGAAATAGCCAATATAGTTAAGATAATCATGTATTTACAAAATAATGTCTCAATTCATCCTATTTCATCCGATAGAGGATGTGATAGGGTTGCAAAGGAGAAACTTTTGACAGTTCCAAATCATATTTCATTCTTGAACAAAAAGCTAGTTTTTGGTTTATTTGATCTATTCCATGACCAGAATAGGGGGGGGTACTTGTTACATCGCGATTTTCAATCAGAAGAGAGATTTCAAGAAATGGCAAATCTATTCAATCTCTCAATAACTAAGCCGGATCTGGTGTATCATAATGGATTCTCTTTTTCTATTGATTTGTCGAAAATTGATGATAAACAATTTGTAAATCAAGTATTCAACTCCAGGGATGAATCAAAAAAGAAATCTTTATTGGTTCTGCCTCGGCTTTTTTACGAAGCGAATGAATCTTTTTATCCAAAGATCATAAAAAAATGGGTCCAGACCTCTTGTGGGAATTCTTTTCAAGGTAATCGATTCAATCGCAACTTAGAATATGTAATTAAAAGGTATGAAAATGATATTCATAATCATATACCTCTAAGGAAACACATGATCAATCAACGTTTCTCAAATTGGAAAAAGAGTCAGAAGAAATGCTTTGATCCTCTTCTTTTTATTTATCGAACCGAGAGATCCGTGAATAAGGATCCAAATACAGATAAATACAAATGGTCCAAGGGGAGCAAGAATTTCCAGGAACATTTGGACCATTTCATTTCTGAGGAGAATAGCCGTTTTCAAGTAGTGTTCGATCGATTACATATGAATGCATATTCGATTGATTGGTCTGAGGTTATCGACAAAAAAAATTTTTCTAAGTCACTTTGTTTGTTTTTGTCCAAGCTTCTTCCCTTTTTCTCTAACTCAGTTCCTTTTTTCTTGGTGAGTTTTGGGAGTATGCCCGTTCATAGGTCTCAGATCCATATGGATGAATTGAAACGTATGAATGATGCACTCGGGAATCAGTTGTTAGAATCAATGGGTCTGCAAACGGTTCATTTGAAAAAAAAGAAAGCCCTATTATTGGATGACTATTATACTTCTCAAAAATCGAAATTATTGATCAATCAGATAGCAAATCAAGACAATTGGCTGAATCCTGTGAAATGTTTTCATAGAAGTTCATTGATTTCCTCTTTTTATAAAGTAAATCGACTTCGATTCTTGAATAATCAAGATTTCGATTGTAAGAAAAGATTCTCTTTTTATGGGGAAAGGTCCTGTAATTATGATTTTTTGTATGAACAATTCCTCAATGTCTTGTTCAGTCGAAAGAAAATATTTTCTTTTGGCGACGGGAAAAAAAAACATGTTTTTTTGGACAGAGATACTATTTCACCAAGCGAGTTAGAGGTCTCTAACATATTAAATAATTTTCCGCAAAGTGGTGATGACGGATATGACTTGTACAAATCTTTCCATTTTCCAACTCGCGGTCCTAGAGCTATTGCGGACATTTCTGGAACACCTCTAACAGAGGAAGAAATAGTGAATTTTGAAAGAACTTATTGTAATCGTCTTTCCGCTATTAATCTGTCTGATCCAAAATGGAAAAAGTTGCATACGTATTTGGATTTCGATTTAAACATAGATTTGCTTGACACTGATTTGCGTGACACTCTATATACTCTATATTCATATACTCTATATTCTGAGGAATTTTTACCATCCGAAAAGAGGAAAAAAAAACCTCTAAAAAAATTCCTTAAAAAAGGGCAGATGTATAGAAACTTTCAAAGAAAGAGTAGTTTTTCAACCGTTCTCTCCAAATTGAAGCCATTGTACCCGTATATAATACCGTCGCTCCTTACCACGACAGGGCAAAAAAATCTACTTTTACTATTTATACATACTTTTTCAGACCTATTTGTGATACTAAAGAAGAGTCCTAAATGGAAAAAAATGTTATCTATTTTGCCTAATCTTATCCATGGAGCCAAGGCAATTCTTCGGAAAAAACTGGGTATTGGACAACGGAATCGTATAAGTGAGATTTGGAGTAAGTGTTTACATAAGTCTCTTGTAGAGGTGTACGAAAAAGATCTTCTTCACACAAATAATGAGTCACCATTCATATCGACACATCTGAGATCACTAAATATTGAGGAGTTCCTGTTTTCAATCCTTTTACTTCTTCTTATTACTGGATATTTAGTTCATACACATCTTTCCTTTGTTTCTCGATTCTCTAATGAGTTACAGACAGAGTTCGAACAGGTCAAATCGTTGATGATTCCATCCTACATCATTGAATTGAAAAAACTTCTGGATAGGTATGGTACATCAGAACAAAAATATTTCTGGTTACAGTATATTTTTCGAATGGCTCTAAAACAATTCGAAAATTTTCGAGAAGAAAGACGAGGTTCGCCTTCTGGCGTCCCAAGGGGTGAAGGTTTTAATCTCATGAAGTTCATAAGGATTCTACCAAATCCCATCAATCGAATCGCGTTTTTGAAAAATACGAGACATTTAAGTCATACAAGTAAAGAAATCTATTCATTGATAAAAAAAAGAAAAAACATGAATAGTGATTGCATTTCTGATAAAATAGAATCCTGGATCGCGAATAGTGATTTAATTGCTGATAAAGAAAGAGAATTCTTGCTTACTTTCTCTACCTTAACGACAGAAAAAAGGATGGATCAAATTTTAGTGAGTCTTACTAATAGTGATGAGTTATCAAAGAATAACTCTGGTTATCAAATGATTGAACAACCGGGAACAATTTACTTACGATATTTAATTGACATTCATAAAAAGGATCTAATGAATTATGAGTTCAATACATCCTGCTTAGCAGAAAGACGGGTATTCCTCGCTCATTATCAGACAATCACTTATTCAGAAATCCCGTGTAGGGCTAGCTGTTTGGATTTCCCATCTCATGATAAACCCTTTTCGCTACGCTTAGCCCTATCCCCTTCTAGGGGTATTTTAGTGATAGGTTCTATAATAACTGGACAATCCTATTTGCTCAAATCTCTAGCGACAACCTCCTATGTTCCTTTCATTACAGTATTTGTAAACAAGTTCCTGGAGAACTTTCCTAGGGGTTTTGATACGAGTTATGATGAGGACGATCTTTTTGATCAAAGAGAGGGTACCATTTACAGTCTTTTACCGGATTACGAGGGTAGTTGCTATAATCCAGAGAATTATGAAAGGGATCATAGCGACGATTTCGACCGTAAGCTTGATAGCCGATTGAAGTTTCTAAGTATGGAGGATCCGGTATCTAGCGATATCATACCGGAAAAGGAACTAGACCGGTTTTATCTCACAATTCAATTGGAATTAGTAAAAGCAATGTCTCCTTGCATAATTTGGATTCCAAACATTCATGATTTCGATAGGAAGGAGTCGGATGACTTATCGCTGGGTATATTAGTGAACTCTCTTTCCAGAGATTCTGAAAAAGGTTCTACTAGCAATAATCTTGTTATTGCTTCTACTCATATTCCAGAAAAAGTAGACCCTTGTTTAATAGGGACGGATAAATTAAATACATGCATTAAGGTACGAAGGCTTCTTATTCCACAACAAAGAAAGCACTTTTTTACTCTTTCATATACTAGGGGATTTCACTTGGAAAAGCAAATATTCAATACTAATCGATTGGGGTCTATAACTCTAGGTTCTAATGTACCTGATCTTGTAGCACTTACTAATGAGGCGCTATCGATTAGTATTATACAAAAGAAATCTATTATAGACACTAATATAATTCGATTTGCTCTTCATAGACAAACTTGGAATTTTAGATCTCATATAAGAGAGATTCAGGATCATGGGATCCTTTTTTATCAGATAGGGAGGGTTGTTTCACAAAATCTACTTCTCAGTAATTGCTCTATAGATCCTATATCTATCTATATGAAGAAGACAGCATGTCAGGAGGGGGATTCTTCTTTGTACAAATGGTACGTCGAACTTGGAAGAAGCATGAAGAAATTAACTATACTTCTTTATCTTTTGAGTTGTTCTGCCGGATCGGTCGCTGAAGACTTTTTTTCTGTACCCAGACCTAATGAAAACAATGATGCTTCTTATAGACTCCGTGAGAATGATTCTGATCTAGTTCATGGGCTATTAGAAATAGAGGGTGCTCTGCTGGGACCCTCCGAGACAGGAAGTCGGTTTGATAATGATGGAGTGCCGTTGCTTCTTCGGCCCGAAAGAAATCCCTTAAAGATGCTTCAAAATGGGTTTTCTTCTATCATTTATAATAGTGAACGATTTCTCTATAAAAAATATGAACCGGGGTTCGAAGAAGGGGAAGGAGTCGGAGTCTACGACCCGAAACAGATAGAGCTAGAGCTAGAGCTAGACCTAATGGAGGAATTATTGGAAAACATACTTTGGGCTCCTAGACTGTGGCGCCCTTGGTGCTTTCTCTTTGACGAAGGGTCCAATGAATTGAGATTTCCCTATGGGGAAGGGTCATTTCAGGACAAAGATGATTATGATGAAAAGGGTGAGAATGATTCGGAGTTCTTGCAGGATGGAACCATGCAGGACCAGACACGAGTGAGATCTTCCAACGAACAAGGCTTTTTTCACATAAGCCATTTCATTTGGGACCCCGGAGATCCACTCTTTTTGCTATTCCAAGAGGATGAGGATCCTGTGTTTTCACATCAAGAAGAATTTTCTTCAGAGGAACAGATACTTTTGACTTCCAAAACCAAGAAAACTTATTGGAAATATCTAGATGAAAGATGGTTGAGGAAGGATATGGAAGAACAGAATTTGAGATTATCGATTGATCGCGAGAGATGGTTTACAACCAATACTTCAGTATCAAATGAATTTTTTCGTTCTACTACTCTATACGAAAGTTATCAATATTTATCAAATGTGTTCCTATCTAACAGAACCCTATTGGCTCAAATCACAAAGACATTGTTGAGAAAAAAATGGGTTTTCCCAGACGAGATGCTTGTTATTATCTCTTCCAATAACGAACGATTGGTTTCACTGAATAATGAAATAAAATAGATACTTTCTTTCTCGTCGTCTCAAGTTGATATTAGGGGATCTTTCAATTGAGAAGATCCCCTAATATCGAGAATCCATATTGCCCTTGACCGAGCCCACTTGTTTTGAAGCAAATAAAGAGATCCACGGGGGGATTTGTCCTATTCAGATATTCACAACCAATAAGTACAGAATTTTCTTTTCAGATAGGTCCTGAGAAAGAAGGTTGGCATGCCAACAGGCGTCTATTATGGAATTCACCCGACCCGAGAGTACAGTACCCATTTTTTGGAATGTCGAGTGC
>CAWUDS030001531.1:22500-37926 GCA_963859935.3 Lathyrus sativus
ATTCATACCTTTTTTATTTTCATTATAGATATTTTTATTTTCATGATATATATGATATTATCAACTTTAGAGCATATATTAACTCATATATCGTTTTCCCTTATATCAATTGTTATTTCAATTCATTTGATAACCTTATTAGTCAATGAAATTGTAGGATTATATGATTTGTCCAAAAAAGCCATGATAATAACTTTTTTCTGTGTAACGGGATTGTTAATTACTCGTTGGTTTTTTTCGGGACATTTACCATTTAGTGATTTATATGAATCCCTAATCTTTCTTTCATGGGGTTTTTCAATTTTTCATATGGTTCTTTTTTTTAAAAAGGAGAAAAACCTTTTAAGTACAATAATTGCACCAAGTGTTATTTTTACCCAAGCCTTTGCGACTTCGGGTCTTTTAACCAAACTGCATCAATCCGTAATATTAGTACCCGCTCTACAATCCCATTGGCTAATGATGCACGTAAGTATGATGATACTGGGCTATGCAGCTCTTTTATGTGGATCATTATTATCAGTGGCTATTTTAGTCATTACGTTTCAAGAAGTCATCCAAATTCTTTCTTTTACCAAGAATTTTGATTCTTTAAAAAAATCAGTTGATTTTGTTGAAATCAAATACATGAATAGGAATGAAAGAAACAATGTTTTACGAAAAACTTATTTTTCTTCTTCTAGAAATTATTATAGGTCTCAATTTATTCAACAATTGGATCGTTGGGGTTATCGTATTATTAGTATGGGTTTTCTCTTTTTAACGGTAGGTATTCTTTCAGGAGCAGTATGGGCTAACGAGGCATGGGGTTCCTATTGGAATTGGGATCCAAAGGAAACTTGGGCCTTTATTACTTGGACCATATTCGCGATTTATTTACATACTAGAAAAAATAAAAAATTAGAGGGTGTAAATTCTTCAATAGTGGCCTCGATAGGATTTCTTATAATTTGGATATGTTATTTGGGGATCAATCTATTAGGAATAGGACTACATAGTTATGGTTCATTTACATCTAATTGACTCAAAGAACCTGATAAAGAAAAATATGGAAAGCATATAAATATATACTTTCCATAAATCGTCGAGAACCCTTTCAATCAAGTAATGTAATGATTCAAGGGGTTCTCACAAACAACAAACATATTCGATTCTAATTTCAATTTTTTAAATGAATCTAACGGGAAAATATTTTTTTGTATCTTTTTGATTCATTTATTCACAAAAATCATCCATCAAAAATGAGATAGAATAGCTTCAACCTTGTCAACCGAAAATGAGAAAATGAAATCTGGATAAATACCAATACCTATTATGGGTATAAGGATAGAAATAGAAATAAATAATTCTCTGGGCCCAGAATCAAAAAAAGAAGAGTTTGATGTATTAAAAAACTTGTATCCATAGAACATTTGCCGTAAGATAGATAATAAATAAATAGGAGTTAATATCATTCCAATTGCTGTTACAAAAGTAATTAGTATTTTCATCATGAAAAGATATTTTTGACTAGTAATTATTCCAAAAAAAACTATCAATTCTGCAACAAAACCGCTCATGCCAGGCAATGCAAGAGAAGCCATTGATAAGATAGTGAAAATAGTGAATATTTTTGGCATTGGGATAGCCATTCCGCCCATTTCGTCAAGATAAAGAAGACGCAGTCTATCATAACTAGTTCCTGCCAAGAAAAAAAGGGCAGCGCCAATAAATCCATGAGATATTATTTGTAAAATGGCCCCGTTGAGACCAGTATCACTTATAGAACCAATTCCTATAATTATAAAACCCATATGAGATACGGAAGAATAAGCGATTCTTTTTTTTAGATTCCGTTGACCAAAAGATGTTGCAGCGGCATAGATTATTTGAATACAACCTAATATCATTAACCAGGGGCAAAATATGGAATGAGCGTGGGAAAAAAATTCCATATTAATTCGAACCAACCCATATGCTCCCATTTTTAATAAGATTCCGGCTAAAAGCATACAAGTGCTGTAATGCGCCTCTCCGTGGGTATCTGGTAACCATGTATGTAAGGGTATAATCGGCGATTTGACAGCAAAAGCAATAAGAAATGCCGTATAGAATATTATTTCTAGTGCCACGGGATATGATTGATTAATTAATGTTTCAAAATTAAATGTTGGTTCATTAGAGCCATATAAACCAATACCCAGAATTCCCATTAATAAAAAAACAGAAGCTCCTGCAGTGTACAAAATAAACTTTGTAGCTGAATACAAACGTTTCTTTCCCCCCCACATGGATAAAAGTAGATAAACGGGAATTAATTCCAATTCCCACATGATGAAAAAAAGTAAAATGTCTCGAGAAGAAAATGGTCCTATTTGACCGCTATACATTGCTAACATCAGGAAATAAAATAATTGGTATTTTCGAGTAACCGGCTGAGCTGCTAAAGTGGCTAAAGTAGTTATCAATCCTGTCAGTAAAATAGGTCCTATGGAGAGTCCATCTATTCCTAATCTCCAGTAAAAATCAAAAAAATGGATCCATTTATAATTCTCCGTCAGTTGAATTAGTGGATCATCCAATTGGAAATGATAACAAAATGCATAGGTTGTTAGAAGGAGATCGATTAAGCATATACAAATGCTATACCACCTAATTACCTTATTTCCCCTATGAGGAAATAAGAAAATTAAGGAACCTGCGGCTATTGGGAAAACAACAACTATTGTTAACCAAGGAAAAAAATTCGTGATAAAAATAAGATACACTTGGGCCAGAAAAGCCCATGCTCAAAATAAAATAGAATTTTTTTCTTTTTTATTTTGAACACGAGTTTTTGCCAGTAAAAAACGTATTCGTGTGGTGTTTTTTGAAACGAATCAATAAGCGAGACCCATACTTCGAGTTGTTTCATGCCATAAATAAACTCGAACACTTAAGAAATCCGTCGGACAAGCGGACTCACACCTCTTACAACCAACACAGTCCTCTGTTCTTGGGGCAGAAGCTATTTGCTTAGCTTTACATCCACCCCAAGGTATCATTTCTAATACATCTGTGGGACAGGCTCGGACACATTGAGTACATCCTATACATGTATCATAAATCTTTACTGAATGTGACATTATCTATAGTAATTTTGGATGTTCAAAAATGCAAATTATCGATCTAGTAAACTCGTAAATGAATCGTATATTTATATACCAGATGAATCAATGATTTGTGATAATATTGTTAACTGTTAATAAAAAAAGGCGTCTAGATAAATTTACAAGAGGGAATCGAAGAGGACCAGGATACTTTCATTTCTTATGATTTAGGCAATGTAAACATGATATGATCATAAGTTGTGTCGAATAAATACTCAAATGAATTGATTAGATTCATATTACACTATTTGAAATTCTACTTTATTATTATAGGATTAATGCTATTTATTCAACAAATTCGATTGATTGATACGGGTTGATTTTCTGTTACGAGCAATTGAGGAAACAATAGCCAGTCCGATAGCCGCTTCAGCGGCTGCAATAGCTATAACAAAAATTGAAAAAATATTTCCTTTTAATTGGCGATTATCAAAAAAATCAGAAAAAGTTACTAGATTTATATTAACTGCATTCAGTATAAGTTCAAGACACATAAGGGCTCTAACCATATTTCGGCTCGTGATCAATCCATAGATACCAATAGAAAATAAATAGGCACTCAAAACAAGTACATGTTCGAGCATCATTGACCAACTCCTTATAAATTTGGATTCATTAACAAAAGAATATATCGGCAATAAAAAAAAAAAGAATTTCTACATAAAAAAAAACTCTTTCACTTCACATAGAATTCGACAGAAATAAATGTGAGAAAATTGAAAAAAAAAAGAATCTTGATTTCTATTACTAGTTCTCTAAAGATTTCTTACTGGCGAGCTACGACAATTGCACCTATCAAAGAAACTAAAAGAATTATGGAAATTAGTTCAAATGGAAGAAAAAAATCTGTTGATAAATGAATTCCAATTTGTTGACTAGTACTTATCAAATCTTGCTCAATAATCTGATTTGGTCTTGTAGTCCAAATAATTCCGTACCATGATGTATCGGAAATAATAGTGATTAATGAAACAAAAATACTTGTACAAACTATCAAAGTAATTCCATCCCCTACGGTCCAAAGATTCAAATCTTGGTAATATTCGGAACTATTCATGAACATCACAGCAAATATGATTAAAATGTTAATAGCTCCCACGTAAATAAGTAGCTGTGATGCAGCTACAAAATGCGAGTTTGCTAAAATATATAATAAAGATATACAAACAAGAACCAGTCCCAACGAAAAAGCAGAAAAAATGGGGTTGGTAAGTAATACTACTCCTAAACTTCCTAATAGAAGACCCGATCCCAGAAAGACTAAAAGAAAATCGTGCAGCGTTTCAGGCAAATCCATTATATGTAAAAAAAAAGACAACGAAATCGAAATTTCATGACCTTATTGATATGACCAGGAAAAAAAATTTATATATTTCAATTTTTCTTTGCATTGAAAAACCTAAGTAGTTTAAATTGATATAGTTATGGTTATATAATCAATGTCATTCCACTCTTTATACAAAAGAGTAGTTTGAAACGATATGAAAACTCAAGTATAAAGGTAGATAGAACATATATAACCATTGAAAATCTTATTGAAATTCCAAAATATTTTCAATTTCGAGAATATATTAATATATTCTATTGAAGAATATAGTTCTCTAATAATTATAGAATATTTCTACTAATATGATATTTACTATATTATTCATTTTTTATACATTTAAAATATTTGATTTAGATTATTCTATTTATATCTATTCTATCTATAGAAATATATAGAATATTTGTGTGTGTTTTTTTTTTAAGTTGTATTTTATTGAATTATAATAAATTGTCTTTTTTGATTTGAATTGTTCGAATTGTATAATCATCAATTATTGACATTGGTAAACGGCCCAAAGCAATTTGATTATAATTCAATTCATGACGATCATAAGTTGAAAGTTCATATTCTTCAGTCATTGATAAACAATTTGTTGGACAATACTCAATACAGTTACCACAAAAAATACAGATTCCGAAATCAATACTGTAATTTAGCAATCGTTTCTTTCGAATATCCGTTTCCATTTTCCAATCAACAACGGGTAAATCTATAGGACATACACGAACACATACTTCACAAGCAATGCATTTATCAAATTCAAAATGGATTCGACCGCGGAAACGTTCTGATGTGATTAATTTTTCATAAGGATATTGAATAGTTACAGGTAAACGATTTGCGTGAGATAAGATAATCATGAAACTTTGACCAATGTACCTTGCAGCTCGTACTGTTTGTTGACCATAATTCATGAACCCAGTTACCATAAGGAACATATTGTAAATATCTATGAATAGTATAGTTTTTTTTGATTTCTTTCTCTTATTTGAGACAAGTAATGAATATAGAACATCTTTTACAGCGAAAACAATTGAGATGAAGTTGTTAATAATAGATTACCGAGAGAAATCGGTAAAAGAAATTTCCATCCAAGATTTAATAATTGATCCATTCTTAGCCTAGGCAAAGACCATCTTGTTATGATAGAAACGAATAAGAAAAAATAGCTTTTAGCTAATGTAATAAAGAGATCAATTGTAGTTCCAAAAACTCCGTATGTTTTATTTATTTCAAAAAATTCAGAAACAAATATGTATGGAATAGAAATATTGGAACCGCCCAAGTAAAGAACTGTTACAAATAATGAAGAAATGAAAAGGTTTAAATAGGAAGCAACGTAAAATAAACCAAATCGAATACCTGAATATTCTGTTTGATAACCAGCTACTAATTCTTCTTCTGCTTCTGGTAAATCAAAAGGTAATCTTTCACATTCTGCTAGCGAAGAAATTATAAAAACGATGAAACCCATAGGTTGACGCCACAAATTCCAACCCCAAAAACCATATTTTGATTGCGCATCAACTATATCAATTGTACTTAAACTGTTAGATAATCCTAGTCGGTGATAACATTCCTGTTCCCATCTCTATTACAGAACCGTACATGAGATTTTCACCTCATACGGCTCCTGGAAAGCCTTAAGTAAATCTAAGGACCGGGTCGATTATTTATCTCTTGATATATCCCTAAGATATAGAAGATTAAAATCTATCGAACGGTTCTGAATTAGACCAATTCAATTCTGTCTGTTCTAGAAATAAGAAAGAGAAATCGATTTTCATAAAAGATCCAATTAAAGCACTTCTGAATTGATCTCATCCCTAAGAAAATACAAATTTGTTGAGTAATAACTGAATTCTTCAATAAAATACTCTTTTATAATTCTCAATAACCCTCATGATTTTGAATGACGAAAAATAATTACACATCCGTTTCTTAATTATGATGTGAATTTTATCTCCATGAATATGGATATAAGAAATCAAAAACGAAAGAGAAATCTATTTTTCGTTTTTGATTTCTTATTTTTTTTTCGTTCCTATTCTTCTTTTTTGTGCTATGAAATGAAAAAGGGACCTCCAAAAATTGGAAAGGATTTTTTCGTTCCTGATAGTAATTTATTTAGTGATTGAATGGAAGCATACTCTGGATCGGAGTTGTGGGGAGTACTGCTTTCTTTTTTCTACCAACTTAAAGCCCCCAATTAGTATTCTTTTTATATTCTGCGTAAATTTTCTTTTGGATAATTTACAAAATCTGTGTTACTAATCCTTTGTGTATCTTGGTGTTTCTAACCATCCAGTCTTTTTTATTAACCCCCCTTATTTATTTTTATATATCTATGATAATTCATAAAAATGGTAACTAAAACTCAATAAGGTTGGTCTTTTGAGACCGCTTCAAAACAGGATGACAAATTATCCAATCTTGGGTTAAATGTCCTCTTCTGTTTATAATTTTATTTCATTCTTATACATAGAAAATGAGACTCAATATTTTGACTGCCCTTATAAAATCATCATACTATCTATTAACTAGCAGGAATCTAGTATTCTGAAATTAGATTCAATATAAGCTGTTTTATTTCACTCATATAACTATCTAATTTAGTTCTTCAATCAGAATTTTGAAAAAGAAAATAAAGATAATGAAGGTTTCTATTCAATTTATTCGCTATATAGTACTATACAGAAATTATAGTACTATATAGAAATATAGTACTATAAAGAGAGGAGTATAGCAATAGAATAGCATCGAATAGCTTTTTCGGTTTCAACGAATCGCACGTAGAGATATTGATAAGACACATAGAGTTAATGGTATTTCATAACTAATCGATTGAGCAGCAGCTCGTAGACCACCCAAAAAGGAATATTTATTATTTGAGCCATATCCTGACATAAGAAGTCCAATGGGAGCAATACTCGAAATAGCAATCCATAAAAAAACACCCATATTGAAATCAGATAAAACAAAATTATAGCCAAACGGAATTACTGAATAACTTATTAGAATGGATATGACTGATATGGATGGTCCAATACTGAATAAATGAATATCTCCCCTAGATGGAATAAGATTCTCTTTGAATAGTAGTTTTGTTCCGTCTGCTAGAGCTTGAAGCATTCCAAAAGGACCAGCATATTCAGGTCCAATACGCTGTTGTACCCCTGCAGATATTTCTCTTTCTAACCATACAATTGCTAGTACACTTATTGTAATTCCCAAGACAAGAATCAAAATTGGTAAAAGTATCCATAGAATTCCATAGACCTCTTTGAAAGATTCCAATCCGGAAAAGGAGTTTATATCTTGGACTTCCGTTGTATCAATTATCATTTCAACGATCAACTTCTCCCATAATGATATCTATGCTACCTAGTATTGTCATAATATCAGCCAATTTCATTCTTTTAACTAATTGAGGAAGAATTTGCAAATTGATAAAACCGGGTGGACGAATTTTCCATCTCCAAGGAAAACCATTCTGATCTCCTATTAGAAAAATTCCTAATTCTCCCTTGGGGGCCTCAATTCTCACATAAAGTTCTTGTTTCGGCAATTCAAAAGTAGGAGACGGTTTTTTACCAATGAATCGATATTCAAAATCATTCCATTCTGGCTCCTTTTCTCTATCAAAGCAGCGAATTTCAAAATTTTCATAAGGCCCCCCTGGAATTCCTTCCAAAGCCTGTTGAATTATTTTTATGGATTCCACCATTTCACCAATTCGAACTAAATAACGAGCTAATGAATCTCCTTCTTTTTGCCATTGAACTTCCCAATCCAATTCCTCGTAACACTCATAATTATCAACTTCACGTAGATCCCATTGTATTCCGGAAGCCCGAAGCATCGGTCCTGATAACCCCCAATTTATAACTTCCTCTCTACCAACAACACCCACTCCTTCAACCCGTTCTAAAAAAATTGGATTTCGCGTAATAAGTTTTTGATATTCAATAACCCTTGTTAAAAAATAATTGCAGAAATCCAAACATTTATCGATCCAACCATAAGGTAGATCAGCCGCTACTCCCCCAATACGAAAAAAATTATGCATCATTCTCATACCTGTGGCAGCTTCGAATAGATCATATATTAATTCTCTTTCTCTAAAAATATAGAAAAAAGGGGTTTGTGCACCAATATCTGCCATAAAAGGTCCCAGCCATAGTAGATGAGAAGCTATACGACTTAACTCCAACATAATTACTCTTATATAGCTGGCTCTTTTAGGTACTTGAATATTTCCCAATTGTTCCGGTCCATTTACAGTTATTGCTTCTGTGAACATAGTAGCTAAATAATCCCAACGTGTTACATAAGGCAGATATTGTATAATTGTTCGGTTTTCCGCTATTTTTTCCATACCTCTGTGTAAATAACCCAATATTGGCTCACAATCAATAACATCTTCACCATCCAGAGTAACAATAAGTCGCAGAACACCATGCATCGATGGGTGTTGAGGCCCCATATTTACTATCATGAGGTCTTTTCTTGTAGCTGGGACATTCATAGGTTTTTCCTCGATTCATTCTTCCATGAATCGTTCAAAAAAAAGTTAATCAAAATTCAGTATCTAATAAATCGAATAATTGAAAATGATTCTTGAAATTAGCTAATTTGTGAATGAATCCCGAATACCCAACCGATTTATTAAATTTTGATAACGTATTTTGTTTTTCTTTGACAAATACGACAATAGTCGTTGTCGTTTTCCCAGAATTATACGTAAACCTCTTTGAGATAAATAGTCCTTTGGATGTAATTCAAAATGTGAAGTAAGTCTTCGTATCTTATTAGTTAAGATGAATACTTGAAATTCAACCGATCCCGGGTTTTCTTCTTCTTTTTTTTTTTTTGAAATAACAGGTATAACTGGATTTTTGATCATAAAATGAAAGCTTCCCCCCCCTCCTTTTTGGTAGATATTTTTATTGATCAGTAATAGTAATTACACTTATTTTTAATTTTTTATAAAAAATTTTCTCTTCATTTATTTAACAATTCTGAATTTCTTTTTTTTTTTTCAAATTAATTCATTATTAAGGAATGTAATTCAAATAGATAATAAATACTATATTTATGGATTCATAAAATGAATAAAATCTATTGTCTTGTATTTTAAAGACAAAAATAAGACAATAGATTTTATTCATTTTTCGATGGATTTATGGAGACATCATTGAGAAATTGAATTCGTATGACTCCCACAATGTGTGTGGACGTTTATTTTATTTATCTATAAATATTGTTCACATATCAGATAGATATGTTACGAGAAATATTAGGATAAATAGAACAAAAATCTAGATTTTCAATCGAGGCGAGGATACATACGTATTCTCAATATACTGAAACGGCTTCCATTATGTGTATCAAACCAATAGCGGTTCATACAAGCTAAATCTTCGAATCGATAATTTGGCCAAAGAAAGAATTTTAAATTCCTTAGTTTTTTTGTATCGCTATCAAGATCTTTCTTTTTAGTCAAAACTTCAGAAGAATTCGTTTTTTCTTTATCAGTTATTGTGTTTCTATCCATCGTCTTCCGATTCTTCCTATGGTTCAAACAAGTTAGAATTCGCAATTCTCTACGGCGTCTAGGGGAGAAAATATTTTCAGGAACAAGTAAATCATAATGATTTTTATCTTTATTTATAATTTGGCGTTTGTGCTTCAATGATACGCTTATGGTTTGATATAGAAATGATTGTTCGTAGTTTTTTTTGTAAGAACAACGAATGGGTTCTAAACAAAAAACTAGGTTGTCCTGCACTTCCTCAATATCCCTGCTGTAAAAAAAACAAGGATCATCACTGACTATACGCACAAAAGTTTCCAGATCTAGTTCTCCCCTCCTTATAGTAGACAACAAAATTTGTTTTGGTTGTTTCGTTTGCTTCAGGAGATTTAGTACGCCGACAATGTTCGCGTAGCTGTCGCCGTAGTACGTAAACTCCGCACAGCGTAAATAATAACCCACATATCTATCTATTAAGAAATTCTGTTCTGCAGCCATATCCTTCCTGTATTTAGGGCTATTTGCATTATAACGATGCTTGGGCTTATAATACCTTTCGAGATATGATTTTAGATTGCTGTGAATCGCGTATTCGTTCTTTTCTAACTGTAATTCCAGTTGATCAGTAATGTTCTTCTGACTATAAAACGGCATAAACAAGAAATTTAGTGGTAAGATCCACGGATTCTTCTTATATGCATCTATTTTTGATTTTGACAAAAAACCAAAACTCGGAGTCAATAATTTGTCATTCGTTATGGAATTCTTTTTTCTTTTTCCATTCATTGCTATCCTTCTTATTTTGGTCCTTCTCCTTCTTTTTTCATTCATTCCCATCCTTCTTTCTCTCCAACGAAAATACTTTCTATCCGGCTTATTTTCATCATCTTCCGCTATATAATTTTGGATAAAGCTATCGCCCATTAGATCAAATACTTCTTTTATATTTTTAGGTGTGTTATAACTAGGTGATGTATATCTATAAATAGAAGGTTGATTCTTATCTACATAATTTAGATATTGATAGGCAAAAAGATCATATCCATATTGTTTTTTTATTTTTTTTTTATTTTTTAATAAGTCTACTTGTTCTAATAAGTCTACTTCTTCTAATAAGTCTACTTTTCGTTTTTTGGAAACAATTAATTGAGTTTTTTCCGATGAATCATAGTCAAGTAAATCTTTATTTTGAGCCACGCGATGTTCATGGATTGTATTCCTCCACTTTTGTGGTGCTAATCTCGACCATGTGCTCTCAGGTAAAGCATATTGATAATGAATCTTTAACCAATTTGTCCATTGATTCATTATAGAATCGGGACGGTTCTTATGGCTTAATTTGGAATTGAATCTTTCTCCTTGTATTTTTAAAAAATAATCCTTTATTTCATTCGGAAGAAAAAAAGATTTTCCAGGTGATTCAAAAATAGATCTTAACCTATATTTATATCCATTACAAACTTGCATTTGTGATAATTGAAACAATACATAGGCTTGTGACAAAGAAGATACATCACAAGAATTCTGTGAATACATATCCGTCCTATTCCGACGTTTTTGTTTGTCTACAACCGACATAAATGGAATTATACTTTGATTTATTCTATCAATATATTCTTCATTTTTTTTTTTCGTGTAAATGAATTTTTTTACAAATTTCTTTGTTGATTCCAATAAATCACGAGTTAATTTAATAGAATTATTAATAAAATTAAGAGAACGTTGTACAATGCTCGAAGTAAGGAAATGTTCTACATATTGAATAGTCAATCCTATAATATAGTTAATATTAAAGATATCCATGTTATCGATATGCGTGTATAGCCTTTCCATGAAAATTTGGAAAAAACAATAGGATTTACGGATTAATCGAACGTTTCTTCTTTTGAATATTTTCCAACTATTTTTGAGTAATTCTAATGTTGTAGGATTAGTTATAACCCTTTCTTTTCTCAATTTTTCCATTTCTTTTAAGATTTGATTTCTTTTCGCATTTAAACGATTTATCCTTCTTTCTGTGATTTTTATCCTTCTTTCTGTGGATGTGGATGTGGATGGACTAATAGTTGCATTACTCGTACTGATTGGTGAATTTTTTTCAATTTCTATTTCGTTGAATTCTTTTAACAGGATTCGAGACTCTTCTTTTGCTTCATTCTCCCATTTTTTCAAACATTTTTTCAAATCTTTTTTCAATTTTTTTGTTATTTGTTTTAAAATGGGACCCAAAAATGCAAATGGGTTTGGTACATGCACCTGAGGGTACGATTCGAGTACTGTTCCAAAAGCTGTTAAAAACCATAAGTGGGTTGCAGAGATTCTTTTTTCATCTCCAGCGGATATTTTTTCACTGTATTGTTTTTTTTCAGTAGATAGTACCTTAGGTTTCTCGTGCCAAGCTTTCAGAACAAAAGGGAATAAGACCCTTATCTGAAGACCGGCGTCGAGCCAGTTGTATGGCAATGCGTTGTTATATACTGGAGTGCCCCGATAGGTGCAGTTAATATGGGTTTCTTTTTGCCAATCCCCAAAATCTTCTGACCATTCTGGATCTTGAAATAATAATATACGAATGATATTTTTCGTTATTATCAACGACGGTAATAGAATATATTTTCGAAACCTGGACATAAATAACAATACGAAATTTCTGATTACTAGACCATATAGAATGCTCTCCCAGGCTTCTTCGACTCTTCGAAGTGTCTCAACAGCCTCGTCTTCGGCGTCCTGTTCCATTCTCATTCTTTGCTCGTTCTCTTTTTTTGCCTTTTTTAACCTCAAAAATGATACATTATCAGGATCGGGTTTCCTGAAATATAGGGTCAAATAGTCCCACATGTCCTCCAAAACATCAAACAAAAAGGAATTGCTTTTGTTGATCATATCCAAAAAAAGGGGGGAATGGACATTCCCATTTGCTTGAAAGAGTCTCGAAATAACTGTTTTACGCCTTTGAGGGCGCCAAGATCCTCGAATAAGATCTCTGTTAAAATCTGCGCCGGGTACATAACAAGCTACAGAGAATTCGTTACGGCGGTCCTCTGCCTCCTTATATTGATGCGCAAAAGAATTATTTTGAATACGAGGACCCAATGAGCTTGATTCCATATTAAAAATAACTACATATTCAGCGTTTGGGGAACGAATATGATGTTCTTGTTTATAGCCCGGTTCCAGCATGTACTCCGTCTCGTCCAGTAATTCGTAGTTCCATCGAGGAACTTCTTTACTTATTTCCTTGATTTCACTACATAGTTTTCTATTAAAAATTGTTTTATGATTGAAAGGATTAGTCCGAATTGCATCAAATAAGAAGTTTCTTTTTATTTTTTTTTCTTTGGAATAGATTTTTACTTGTTCATGTTCTGGAACTGAAGAAAGTCCGTCAAAATGAAAATTGGATACTGATTTTTCCGAAAATTTACTCATTATTTTAAAATAAAAACCCATTTCAGTGAATACTAATTTTCTATCCAATTTATCTATTTTCTGTTCCAATTCTGGAGAATTGGTATTCATACAAAGAAGGAGACCATGAATCCTATTTATCAATATGGAGTTTGAGTCAAAAGTTTTCTTTTTAGAAACGCTTTTTTGGATTTCTCCACGAGCGGGTCCATTCAAGAAAGGATCATATATTTTAGGTAAGTATTTTTTTCGACCCCTATCATCCGATAATCGAACTCGAGTTTCTAATACATCCACAAGATTAAATTTCTTACCTTTCTTAACTTTCTTATCTAGAATTTTTGCCCTTTGAAATAATTCCTTGCTTAGTTGATTTTTTTTTTCTTTATTACGGGAGATCCAAGAATTATACAATTCATTCTCATTATTGGAGGTTTTCTCTGTTCTGAAGAGATCCATTTTTTTTTCCATGATGTTCAGAAAAGTAGATAAATGAGGTGGATACGTGAAAGATATTCGTTTTTTTCCATCACTTTGACATGTTTGAAAAAAAAATTGTGAATTTTCATCTCTTACAACCCGCTCGAAGTGATCATTTTTTATATATCGCAAAGGCCTAGTCCATCTTTGAAAATCGAAAAGAATATTTACAAGACCTCTTTCCGCCACCGGGGGGACAATTTTTGTCTTTTTCTGAATATTCGTGTTGTTGGAAGTCTTCTCATTCTCGGAAAAATAAACCATCAGATCTTCTTCGTTATTTTCTTCCCTTTCCGCATCTATTGCAGCTTGGATTTCCTCCGAGTACCTCTCGTCGTAGCCTTCCATTTCCTCACCATAAAAATAAGGGATCATTGCTCTGCCTGAATAGTGCGCAAAAATTGCAAAGGCGAAAACGGCAAATATTTGCCCCGCATAATTTCGTAATTGTAGGAGAATGTATTTATCAAATCTCATCGTTATCTTAGATTTGATCGAATTTTTTTTCTTGAACCAGACTAATACCAATCCAACACATTGCATTAAAAAGATGTGACCAATTACCCACCCAACAAAACTACTTGTTAAGAATAACAATTTATTGTTGGATCGAAACAGATAAATGTTCATTAATCTTATTAAGATTGAACTTGGGAAAAGAAGGGGGTTTAATAATTGAAAAAAAAGATTGTTAAAGAATACTTTGTAAGTCCTAAAATTACGTATTGAATTTGGATTGTTGTCTCCAGAATCCTCCGGGTAGTATGCCCAACCCCAATCGTCCGAATAGTAATGTTTGTTATTTTGATAGACATAATTACAGAAAAGATACGGCAGAGTTAAGAATGTTAGTGTATGAGGTCGATTCAATGCCAAATGCAAAGGCGCATAATAGATCGATATGAACATCATGACGCGTCCCGTAAGAAACCCGCTTGTTGCTGCTATTTCCGTCTCGGAACCTTTTTCCATAACCCGGGCTCGAATAAGGAAGAGATAAGACGGTCCTATGCAGGCTGTAGTAAGAAATCCATAATAGAGTCCGATCACAACGGTTGAATTCAGTATCCTAAGGCAGAAACCCACTAAGGAATTTCGTATAAAAAAGTTAAAAGTCATAGTTATCCCCCTTTTAAGTTTGTTTTTATTTACAATTGTTATTTCGATGTTTATTTTATATTTTTTTATTATTTTATATGTTACTATTATATGTTACTATTAAAAATGTCTTCCATTTATCCATTTACTTTGAAGTTTCTTTCTTTAATCTAGAATTGTGATTTCGATGTTTCATATGTTACTATTATATGTTACTATAGGTTTTCTAATTTTGCGTTTTCTTTACTTTTTTAATAAAATTCTGATTATTCTATGTCTTTTTATTTTATATTCTTTTATTTACAAACAAAATAAAGAAAGGGACAATCAAACCTATTTCATTTCTCGATTCAATCGAAGCTAAAAGGAGTAATCAGGGTTGATATAAGGTCACAAATAATGATAGATATGTAAAAAACAAAACTTCCTTATTCCATTTTAATCCG
>CAWUDS030001532.1:0-50949 GCA_963859935.3 Lathyrus sativus
ATCCTCGTGCCTATGTACCCTCATTAGAGAATGAGGAATCAGAGCGTTCGTAGTTCACCCAACTATGGGTGAGGAACTCTTGACTATGGTCAAGGTTCCAAAGGGAAGGTAAGTGTCCATGGCAAGACACTTACATAGAGTGCAGCGACTCTAAACCTAAGGCTAGGTAAAAGGGAAAAGAAGTGTACATGGTAGGACATCTATAAAGAGTGTGGCGACTCTGATCCTAAGGCTAGGATAAAAGGGGAGGTAAGTGTTCATGGCAACACACTTACATAGAGTACGACGACTCTAATCCTAAAGCTAGGATAAAAGGGTAAGACTCTAACAAAGTCTCAAGGGAATGGTGGACAAGGCTATCCTAAACGTGATACGGCAATCAACAAGAGCGATCCTTTCCTTTGTAATTAGGTATAGGCAATTAATTCGAGAAAACAAGATCAAGTTATGAATGTACTAGACATAAAATAGAATCAGACATAGAGAAATAACATGAATGATGATAAACACAACATAATGGGCAATGACATAGTAAATGCAAGTATCAAAATTAACCTCAACAGAAAGGATCTAAATCACAAGTTAATAAGATGTTGGTCAAGAAAGATTTAATGAAAGTAATATCAATAATAAATCCTAAGTATGTACATTCTAAACATGGTTTTAAAAATTAAAGATTAATCTAAAAACTAGTTAAAAAAATTTTATTTGAGATTTTTTAATTACACTACGCCAAAATTGCTATTTTGTATCGCCTAATTTAATAGCGCTTTTAAAATAAGCGTTATTAAAAAGGAAACAAACACATCTATAATAGCGTTTTATAGTAAAGCGCTATTAAAGAGTACAGAGAATATGATTTTGATAGCACTTTGTAAAAAAGCGCTATTATAGATCTTCACTAAGATAGCTCATTTTTAAAAAGCGCTATTAAAATGTTGCATTACAAAAGCACTTTTATAAAAGCGCTATTATTAAAAGCACTACAATAGCGCTTTTCAAAAATCGCTATTAAAATATTTAACTAAAATAGCATTTCCTAAGAAACCGCTATCGTTTCTATGATTATGTATTAAGATAGCGCTTTTATAAAAAGCGCTACTAAAATATTCCACTAAATTAAATTAATTAAAATACCAAAACCTTTCCCGGCCCATATGCTTTTTTCGTTTTAGCGCAAAATCCTTTCTACCCACGCAAAAAGCAAACATCGATTCACTTCCTTCGTCAATTCACCGCCGCCGTCTCTCATCTTCTTCATCGATTCACACAGTCATCTTCTTCATCGATTCACTTCACTGGAATAAAAAGAGGAACCACGGGAAAGAAAGAACAAAGAAAATCCATTCTCCGTCGATCTCAGCTGCCGTCATCAACTCACCACAGTCACCCTTCTCTTCATTGATATCCGGTAATCTTTCTTTTCTCAGATTATTGCTTTGTGTTATAAGTTGTAAAATTAGGGATTTGAATTTGAAGATAATTTAGTTTCTATCCTTGCTTTGTATTGATATGAGGTATTATTGTCAAATTGAAATCCACAGCCTGTTACAATAGCAGTTAGGAGCAGTTTCTTTAGTTTATTTAGCTTTGACAGAATGGGTATCATATATGTTTGGAATCAACAGCCTGTTACAATAGGAGTTAGGAGCTTTGACAGAATGGGTATCATATATGTTTGGAATCCACGCATAAACATAATGGGTATCATATATGTTTATGTATTGTTAGGGGAGGTGATTGAATATGATAGAATGATTTACCAACCAGCTGTTCATAGAAACTAAGGACTTCCTCTTCAAGTTGATTATGCTTTGTTAAGGCTACTCCCTCATTGGATGTAAGGGTCTTAATTTAGTTTCTGCTATTTTTACTCTTCAAGGAAGCATGAAAAAAGGCATTGTTCCCATCACCAAGTCTAATACATTTGATTTTGGCTTTTTGACTAATTAGTCCCTCCTTAATGTTGTTAAGTTTGATCACTTCTTCTGTCAGACTTTTTGTTTTACCAATCAACTCTTCATTCATTATGTCATGTATCAGCAGGTTCTGGCCTATTTTCAAGTTACATCTGACTTTTTCAATTTGGTCCTTGATCCCTTTAAAGCTTCTACTTTTATCCCTAATGGCAGCTTTAAGTTTGTGAAGTTTTCTCCACATAATGAACATGGTAGTACCATTCACATTTTGAGCCCACCTCTTTCTAACAACATCTCGGAAGCCCTCTAGATGGACAACATCATTTTGAAATCTAAAATGAGATTTCCTCAGCTGAGTCACCACTTGCCTCTCAAGACAGAGCAAAGAATGGTCAGATACCCCATGATTCATCACTCTCAAAGTAGTCTCTAAGTTATTTTGTATCCAAATCATGTTCTCCAAAACCCTGTCTGTCCTGGAGTATATAGCACCATTAAAATGTTTGTTAAACCAAGTAAAATGATCCCCCTTAATATCCTTTTCATGAAGCCTAAGATTTTCCATCATGTTATTTAAATCAGTGTACTCCCCTTCCTTAACAAGTTTACCACCAATTTTGTTCAGGGAGCTGCACACATTATTGTAATCTCCAATAAGAAACCAAGGACCGTTCACTTGAAGAGTTTCAATATCCCTCAAATTTGAGCACTTGGATCATTCCAAATTCCAAGTGTTTCAAATTCATTATGACAGTCAACAACAATGCTAGAATCCTTAACAACTGCTTTACCTTTATTTTTCCAGCTTGTAGAAACCTGAGAATATGAAGTGTTAGGCTGATCCTCTTTTTCCTTTAGAGTTTGAACTGTTTCATTCTCTTTAACCTCTTGTGAGATCTCTTTGATTTCCACCACTTTAGGTTTTCATTTCTTAAAGGCAGTTGGTTTGTCATTGGTGTAAGAGTGTCCAACTTTCTGAAACTTCTCGCAATACTTAGGCTTCCATTCATATTCCACCCTTTGACTTATTTTCCTTCCCTCGCTATCACCGGTAGTAATTGCTTCCTTAAGCTTTTGTGTAATGTAAGTTTCACTAAAATCACCTTTTAAATGGAGAGTGGTACATAGCATAGTTGTGGTTGACAGTAACAATATCACCTTTTAAATGGAGAGTGGTAGATAGCATAGTTGTGGTTGACAGAAACAATACTTTAAAGATAAAAATTATTAAGATCCATTTCCCCTGTTTGTAGTTGAATTGTACTACAATCTTAAACAACCTTTTAAATTTAAGCAGGGTGTAGAGATACTCTATTAACTGATTTCCTTTTTAAGTATCCTCCAATTCTTTTAAAGGACACTTCACTTAGTAACAGATACAAGGGTTATGCCTACAACTGTCTAGTAGAATTATTGAAATTCCTCCAAACCCATAGTGTGTTGGATGTGTTAGGTTCAAATCACTCTGAATTTGTTGGATGGTCTCGAAAGGCGCATTTTGTTTCCTGATCTTAAGCATCAATTGACATCGTCTGAAACTGTTTTAGAGAGTATCATTCAACAGAAGAGGGTATTAAGTGGCCCTATTGGCTATTATTATATTATATTTTCATGTACTTCTATTCCTTCGTTTATAATTTGTTTTGCTAGTTTTTCAACGTGGGAGTTGTCCTTGGGTGTAAAGTTTCATCAACTCTCATATGAAATGAACCATCTTATTATGTTTATGTATATTCCGTTGACGAAGGAAATAATAATATCTGAATGTTGGAATATCTTGTTAAAATATAGTGTTTTCAAGAGGATACTTGTGTTTACTGCTTGCAAAGTTGTAGAACATTATTGGGCTGTTTCACATATCATTTGCAGTGGTTGAGGCCATTCCATTGCTCTAGAAATCATGTCAATTGGGTCGTAAAGAAATATACTTAATTTAAATTCCACAATATGAAATTAGTCAAATTTGTTGTAACACTTAGACCTTTAATTGCTTATGAATGTACCAATTAAATCTTCATTAAGTAACTATTTAGAGGAGTCATTCATAGTTAGTTAGGATTAGGGGTAATAAGGAAATAATAATATTTGCATGTTGGAGACTTATTTATGATTCTGCACTTGTGGTTCTATCTATGTACCTTCTTGGTAAATCCAATGATAAAAATTTAAAGATTTATGATATATATTGCTCTGGGTTGTTAATAATTGCTATAACAAAAGAGTTAATATCTTACAATATGCTGCAGGGTTATTGAGAATATCTCCAAAGACGCCATAGGTGTTTCCATATGCAAAGATAGCACCAGGATGATCTCTGTTAAGTTACTCAACTGTTGATCTTTGATTAGGAATGCAACCAGTAGCTCTTTGATTAGGAATGCAACCAAGTGGTCCAACTCCTGCTGTGAAGATCTTCCTCAATCCTAAGTTGTGAAGTGCCGTCAATACGAGGTAAATGATCAATTTAATTACCAGCATTTGTCGCGCTAAATTATTGATCATATGACAATTGCTATAGGACAACGACGAATCCAACTGACGAGAATCAATTCCTAGCCAAATCTATAGCAATTGTCGTGACGGTGAATAATGACCGTCAGTTGGATTCGTCGTAGTCATTTTTAGTGATGATATTGTACAATGTTGGTGAGACACGAATTGGGTGGGGGGACGAGTAGTGGTACGATTCTGCAGAGCCTAGGAATGTTTTTTTGTCTGTTGTGACAATATGTGTGGTCCCCTGTCAATTCTTCCTTTTATACTGTATCATTCTTGCACCTCGGAAAAATAGATCATTTTATAAATAAAGCTTGACGTATAAAAAATGGTGAGTAGATGTTACACAAAATTGATACCACTTATTCCTTATGTATTAGATTGTGTATTTGGTTGTGTTGAAATGTAATCAAAATAGGTGACTAGGTACTTTATGTGTTATACAAGTAATGAGTTAGTTATGTTACTTGTTGAGCCTGATGTCTTATTTGTTATACAAGTAACAAGTTAGTTGTGTTGAAATGTATAATTAAAATAAGTGAGTTAGATGTTGAACCTACTAGACATTTGAGGGGGTTCTCGTGTAAGGAGAATTTGAGTGGGCGTATGATTCATAGGTAGAACCTAATTTGGTTGTTAGAAGCAGTTGTTAACTAGTTATATATATTACGTGTTAGGAAATATGGATCGGAAATGGATGTTTTCTAGTCGAGCGTCAAAAGAATACGAAGATGGGGTTCAAGAGTTTGTTAGGTTTGCTATTGCTCATGCCGAAGACACTAGTAAAATCATATGCCCTTGCTTAAAATGTTGTTATACGGATGTTAATGCAAATGTTTTGGAAGATCACTTAATATGTAATGGAATTGATAAAAGTTATACATGTTAGATAATGCACGGTGAAAAAAAAACCAAGTCAACAAAGAGGAGCAATGGGAGAGATAAATCAAATGATTTTGAAAAAGATACAAATTATGAGTTTGATCGAGTTGAAGAATTTGTGAATGTAATTGAAGAAGATCTTCGCGATTGTCCTCAAATGTTTGAGAGGCTAGTAAGTGATGCAGAGACTCCATTATACGAAGGATGTACTAAATTTACAAGATTGTCTGTGTTCTTAAAATTGTATAACTTAAAAGCACGCCATTGATGGTCTGATAGGAGTTTCACAGACTTGTTGACTCTGTTAAATGAGATTTTGCCTAAGAATAATGTGCTCCCTAGTCGAACCTATGAGGCTAAACGATTGTTATGTTCTATTGGAATGAGTTATGAGAAGATACATGCTTGTCCGAATGATTGCATTTTATTTCGCAACCAGTATGAATCATTAGATATGTGTCCTAAATGTAGTGCCCCACGATATAAGAAGAAAGAAACAACTCCAGCCAAAACGCTATGGTATTTTCCGATAATACCAAGATTTAGGCGCATGTATCGTAATGTGGAAGATGCAAAGAACTTAACATGGTATGCAAAAGAAAGGGTTGTTGATGGAATGCTCCGACATCCTGCAGATTCTTCTCAATGGGCAAAAATTGATCATGATTACCCAAATTTTGGGCAGGAAGAAAGAAACCTACGTCTCGCATTGTCTACTGACGGAATAAACCCTCATGGTATTCAGAGTAGTAAACTTACTTCTTGGCCGGTGATTTTGTTGATTTATAACCTACCTCCATGGCTATGCATGAAGCGCAAGTACATGATGTTGACTATGTTAATTTCTGGGCCCAAGCAACCAGGAAATGATATAGACATATACTTGGCTCCATTAATTGAAGATTTAAAGCATATGTGGGAAGCAGGTGTAGAGGTATATGATGAGTATAAAAAGGAATCCTTTCAATTGAGGGCTATGTTATTTGGAACAATCAATGATTTTCCTGCATATGGGAATCTATCAGGCTACAGTGTCAAAGGAAAACTTGCATGCCCCGTATGTGAAGATAATACACATTCAATACGGTTGGATCATTGTATGAAAAATGTATTTCTTGGACACCGTAGATTCTTAAATACCAACCATCGTTTTCGAAAATGGGGAAAAGCATTTAATGGTGAATCTGAAGAAAAAAGAGCTCCCGTGCCTTTGACGGGCGATCAATTATACCAAAAGGTAAAGCTTTTGAGCACTAATTTTGGGAAGCCTTTTTCAAGTGAACTTGCCACGGGGGGATGGAAAAAAAAGTCAATTTTCTTTGAATTGCCGTATTGGAAGTCATTGTATGTTATACATTTCCTGGATGTGATGCATATTGAAAAAAATGTTTTTGAAAGTGTCGTTGGTACATTACTCAATCTTCCAGGAAAGTCTAAGGATGGCCTTAAGGCAAGGTTAGACCTGCAAAGTATTGGATTAAGAAATGAATTGAGGCCGGTTAAGAGGGAGGGTAAGCGTACATTTCTACCTCCATCAGCTTATACTCTGTCAAGAAAAGAGAAAAAGATCTTGTGTAAGGTTCTTCAGAATGTTAAAGTTCCAGAGGGCTACTCATCAAACATTAAGAGTTTGGTATCTATGAAAGATCTGAAATTGAAGGGTTTAAAGTCTCATGATTGTCATGTTTTAATGGAGAACTTTCTTCCGGTAGCTATACGTTCCATTTTACCAGAAAATGTGTGATGGACCATAACTAAACTTTGTTTTTTCTTCAAAGCTATTTGTAGCAAAGTTATTGACCCTGAGAAGTTGCCGACATTACAAAAGGAAATTGTTGTCACATTATGTGAGCTTGAGATGTATTTTACACCTTCATTTTTTGACATGATGGTTCATCTCATCGTCCATCTTATCATGGAAATACAATATTGTGGACCAGCTTATATGAGGTGGATGTACCCGATTGAGCGTTACATGAAGATAATAAAAGGGTACGTGAAGAATCAAAGTCGACCAGAGGGTTGCATTGTTGAATGATACTTAGTTGAAGAAGCTATTGAGTTTTGTAATGAATACCTCTCTAATGTTGAGTCCATAGGGCTTCCAATGTCACGACACTCTGGAAAAACAATAGGGGAAGGGATTGGTGCAAGTAAACTAGTCACCATGTCAGACATCGAATTGGAGCAAGCACACTTGTATGTACTACACAATGCGGATGAGGTTGAGCCATATGTTGAAAAGCACAAGGAAATCCTTCAAAGTTTGAACCCTAACAGGAGTGAAAATTGGTTAACAAGAGAGCACAATAAAAGTTTTATATCGTGGCTAAAAGAACACATTTTTTCAGAATTTGCCAAAAATCCTGCTTCAATTTCCGAAAGATTGAGATGGCTAGCAAATGGTCCAAATTCACATGTTCTCTCGTACTCTGGTTATATAATTAATAAGTATACATTTTATACGAAAGAACATGATCATCAAAGCACTATGTAAAATAGCGGTGTCACACTCGTAGCTGAATCTGTGCATATCTCAAGTTCCAAAGATAGAAATCCCGCATTTTCCAAATTGTCATATTTTGGGGTCATTGAACATATTTGGGAGTTGGATTACTCATGCTTTCAAGTGCCTGTGTTTGGTTGCAAGTGGGTTGACAACAACAATGGCCTTCAAGTTGACCTTGGGTTCATGAAGGTCGATCTTAATAAAGTGGGGTATAAAGACGAGCCTTTTATTTTGGCATCACAAGCTCACCAAGTATTCTACGTCACTGATCCTGCCGATGAAAAATGGTCTATTGTGTTTCTAAGTAACAAAATAAATGATCAAAAAACTCAAAGTATAGATGTTGAGGATGATCCTTTCTTTAATACATCACAATCCCTTGAGGATGAACTAATTGTAGATGATATTCTTTATATGAGAAACGATCACAATGATGGGATTTGGATCAACCCATCATTTGTTGTATCAAGAAAACACAAAAGTAGGAATCCAATTACAAGGAAGAGGAAAAGGCCGACTTGAAAATTTGTGGAATCACTTGAAAATTGTCTTTAATGTGAGTGAATAAAAATGTTGTTTAAGAATGATATAATACTAGCTCTTACTGTATAAAATTGTCTTTAATTGTGTTTTATGTTTGTCTGAATTTGCATTAGTAACCGCAACCACAAATATAATACTAGCTCTTACACTTTTTACAGGTTAAATATGGTTTCTACTAATGATGAAGGTGGTTCGTCTAGTACGAAAACAGTTGGTAAACGTGGTGTGACTCGGTTGCAAAAAATTCACAAAGCCAAAAGCAATGGAAAGAGGATTGAGGTAAAATAACTAGATGATGATTATTGAGATTGATGAGACCTCTGATTGTCTTAGAATATTAGTGAGATTAATGATTATTTAATTGCACTCTAATTTTGTTACAGGTTCAATGGAATGCCAGAGGTCAACCAATCAAGCATAATAGCAAGAGTTTTGCTAGTTTTAGTGGTGTCACGGTTCGTCGGTTAGTTCCAATTAGTTTGGACAATTGGAGTGCGAAAGAAAATAAAGAGGCTGTAGGGGTTTATAAACAAAACATTTGGGATGAAATTGAAGTAACACACTAACTCAAGCTTGTTGTAAAATTTTAATTCCATAAGTTATCTGTTTGGATGTTTAAGTAACCTGAACAGTGTTTTAATAAATTGAGTTGTTTGCAAAAAGCTTTTGTAATTGGCGAAGAACATCGTGCATATATATATATATAAAGAAGCTGGAAAGTTGAACAGGGCATTCAGGACAAAAATGGCAAAGTTCTATCTAAGAGATAGTAAGGGTGGTTTTGTTAAACATCGACCGGCAAAATATTCTTACTGTATAAAACAAGAGGATTGGGATAAATTTGTAGCTCAGCGTCAGAATGAAAAATTTCAGGTAATAACTTGTCATTATTTATCTCTCCTCTTATGCCTATGTAATAGCCTCCGATATCGTACCGTCTGTAACGGATACTAGAGGACTTACTCTTGCATAAATGCTTTGAGAATCAGTAGCAGGACCTTTTCTTGCTCTTGATTTTCTACATAAATTCAACACTTGGTGTTCTTTTGGGCTTATACTTGGACATGTTCCCGCATTTGAGGTCCTAAATATTTTTGCAGGATTCTCCATGTTTTTGGTTCTATCCTCTGTGCATAACTAATCAAAACTCAAAGGTATAAAACAGTAACACTACTACTAATGTCTTATAGTGCTTTTAATGCAGAAAGTTAGTAGTGAAAATCGAGAAAGAGCGTTAAATCCTCAACATCCCTATAGAAAGTCACGTTTAGGGTGTGCTCGTCTTGAAGCTAATATGGTAAGTATGTGTATAAAAGTAGTGTACAAGATTATAAATTATTTTTTTTAATTGCTATGTTAATTTATCAAAATGTATATACAGGTAGAAGAGTCGGGAGAAGATGAGATAAATCGCAGTCAAGTGTGGAAGGCTGCCCACGTCAATAAGAATGGGGTGATTGATAATGAGAATGTTCAAAGAGTTGTGGATCAATGTGTAAGTCGAATGTTAATATTTTGGATCATTGAAAATATTTTGGATCTCGGTTAATCTTAATGAAAGTGTTCAAATTGATTTTCTTTTAACAAGTCTTTTATACTTATCGATGTCAAGAGAAGTTAACAGAAGCTATAACTGAAGAAGAGAGACAAGACCTTGGTCCTACAGGCATATTATTCGAGGCTCTAAATCTCCCAAACTACTATGGGCGTATTAGGAGTTACGGTTTTGGGGTATGTTCTAGGGACATATTTCCACGCCAAACTCGCCCCACACAAATGGACTTTCAAAGATTGTATGGCTTTTGCAACACACTCAAAAGTAGATTGGAGGTGCTAGAGAGAGAGAAGTTGGAGAGAGATAAGTTGGATAGAGAGAAGATAGAGAGGCAAAAAACCGAAGAAGTGGCCAAGAAAGAACAACCTGAACAAGTGTCAAAGAGCTTGCAACAGCCTGAAAAAGGGACACAGGGCTTGCAACAACTTGAAGATGTGGCAGAGAGGCAACAACCTGAACAAGTGTCAAAGAGCTTGCAACAGCCTAAAAAAGGGACACAAAGGCAAGAGTTAAGTGATAAAGATTCTTGCAACCCTGGATCATTCGGTAATATTCCCGAGGTAATTCAAAGCAGTTCATATATGTTTGTTTTGTAAATAATGATATTAATGTTTTTATTCGTATCTCATTGGTTTAGGGTCTCTTTGCCTCAGCTGTTTTCTGTTTAATTAGCCGCCTCAACAGTTTCTGCTGTTTTCCGCTTAGCAGCCTCAGCAGTCTCTAGTCTGTATAATGTCGTAGTCTGTAGTCTGTAGTCTATAGGACAAGATGTGTTCTTTTAAAGTATTGTTATTGACAAGCAAGTATAATATGCTGTCAATTATGCAGACACTCTCCAAACCAGTGGGCGCTTAACGGTAGTAATGTCTAATATATTTTTCTCATGATATGGGCCTTAGTACATCGCTATTATTCATAGATGGAAGTACATCATTCCTTAGTGCCCTCATTGCTATATTCTGCTTCAAAGTGGATGTATTGATCAGAAGTAGCAATTTTATTCACCTTCAACTTGGAATCATCCCACAACACCCAAATTATTCCATTTGAATGGTCCTCATAGTTGTCCAAGTTGCTCCAGTTAGACCCCAATTTATTCCTTATGGCCTGAGCCTTATGATGTTTTACTCTAGTTTCAACTAAGATAGCTAATGCAGGGTTCAGACTTTTGATTCTAGAAATAACTTCCCTGCTATTCGCTGCATTATTTATTCCTCTTACATTCCAAGAAATAATCATGATGCATCAATTTGAGCACTTGGATCATTCCAAATTCCAAGTGTTTCAAATTCATTATGACAGTCAACAACAATGCTAGAATCCTTAACAACTGTTTTACCTTTACTTTTCCAGCTTGGAGGTACATAGCATAGTTGTGGTTGACAGAAACAATACTTTAAAATTTTATAAAACAGCCTCAGCAGTGATCCACCCATGCGAGTGTCGGCTGACACAGCAGTAGTTACCCCTGCCTTAATGGTTAAAACCGCCATAGGACAAGATGTTTGGTAAAAATCAGATGTTAATTGAGCTGAGACTATCCCAACAAAGCTCAAAATAATTAAAATAGCCTCAGCAGTGATCCACCCATGCGAGTGTCGGCTGACACAACAGTAGTTACCCCTGCCTTAATGGTTAAAACCGCCATAGGACAAGATGTTCGGTAAAAATCAGATGTTAATTGAGCTGAGACTATCCCAACAAAGCTCAAAATAATTAAAACAGCCTCAGCAGTGATCCACCCATGCGAGTGTCGGCTGACACAGCAGTAGTTACCCCTGCCTTAATGGCTAAAACCGCCGTAGGACAAGATGTTCGGTAAAAATCAGATGTTAATTGAGCTGAGACTATCCCAACAAAGCTCAAAATAATTAAAACAGCCTCAACAGTGATCCACCCATGCGAGTGTCAGCTGACACAATAGTAGTTACCCCTGCCTTAATGGTTAAAACCGCCATAGGACAAGATGTTCGATAAAAATCAGATGTTAATTGAGCTGAGACTATCCCAACAAAGCTCAAAATAATTAAACAACCTTTCACAATTGGAATAATCATGTTAGCCATGCTTATGACAATGTGAGTCTAATTAATTTTAGAAGAGACTTATTTATGATTCTGCACTTGTGGTTCTATCTATGATTTTGTCACCTATTTATATAGCAAGTCCCAAACTATTATTTGAATTTTCATATATTGAGCCAAACACTTTCTCCATTTTTTTTGTAAGAAAGTATCCATTCAAGAGTATATGATCTGTAGAAGAATATATGTGATCTGTGACCTCCTGTAAGAAAGTATCCATTTTTCTGTTATTGGAGGTTAATTTCGATCTATTTTGAAGAATTTGGATAAGTCAGTGTCGGTACAGTCAAAGCAGTTCATATATGTTTGTTTTGTAAATAATGATATTAATGTTTTTATTCGTATCTCATTGCAGGGTCTCCTTCCTGTTAATATATATTTATCATCCCTGAGTCGGTGTTTGGTTGCTCGTGGCAAACTATATAACACCAAAGGTAACACAATGCACGGCATGACGTTACCACCTGGATATGTCAAGGTTAATATCGAAGTTGCTATTGTGCCAAATGCTCAATTTCCTATATCTGTTGAAGGTGGTGATGTATCGATGGTTGGTCAGGCAATTGGAACAATTGTGCCATGGCCAATGAACCTTCTTGAATTTGTTGCTGAACGTGAAAAGGTAAATTACTTATTATTAACTTGCTTGATCGTTATTTGTTTTATTATTTGATCACTAACCTTAATTAATAAAACTTTTTAGAATCCTGATCAATCCCAAAACAAAGTTAAGAATACCCAACGAAGTGTTGATTTTGTTTCGTCACCTAACAAAAGCAACATAAAATTCAAAATTGAAGAGTCTCTTAGAGTTGGCGGTTCAACCGATCTTGTAAATTTACCTTTCCTTGATATGTATGTGAAAAAGATGATGAGGGTTAGATCGTTAATTCAAATAAAAATGGAGAAAAGTATATTTGGCGAGGAGTTTATAGAGCATCTACGTGTAGAGAGTATAAAAGAGATTCTTGATCACAATTGGTTAAGTGCCTCTGTTATCACTGTATTTTCCAGGTACCTCTATTATTACAAATTTTCTCTAATATGACAAATATATTAATATTTACATTGTTGACAAATATATTAATACCAATTATTGTTGTTCATTTCTAGGTATTTGTATGACAAGTTTATTAGTCCAAATGGATTAATAAATAAGTTCTCCTTCATATCCCCACATGTATCACGGGAGGATAATCTAGGAAATGCTATAGCAAAAATACTTATGAAAGATGAGGAGTACTTCAAGGATAAGATGATTCTTGCACCTTGCAATCTAGGGTGAGTTTTCTATTCAAAATGTTATTAAATTTATGAGAAAAAACTATATAAGTATAGATTTGCAATGGATAATTGTAACACTTGCAGTTGAATGATAGTTTCAACTTCAATTTTAAGTGGATTTAAACTGCTCTTATATATGTGTTTAGCATCTTATATTATATGTATGCATCAATACTGTGAATATATTGTATGCATCAATATATTGTATGCATCAATATTATATGTATTGCAATGGAAGGTGAAGTATCCAAGTTCTGAGTGTTGTTACTACTTGGTGGGGAATTAACAAATTAACTTCTCAATGTGATGTGCTTTTTGTTTTGCAGGAAACATTGGGTACTACTTGTCATCAATCTCGATGCTGAGGTGATATATTACATGGATCCGTTGAATGGTGAACCAACTAAACATCAAAATTTAAAAACCAAGTTTGAGAAGTAAGTATAGACTCTTTTAATTTAACATTTATATAAGTATTCTTAGTTATAATAATTACTCATTTGAAGTTAATTTCATTTTGTTAGTGCATTGTAAATTTATCGTGCTAATAGTAACTCTAAAGTGCCTAAAGTCTCCAAGTCAAAGAAACTTTCATGGTCAAAAATTCGGGTATGTCCAAATTAACATTATTTTAAAACAATTATGTAAAGTAAAAGTAATATATGTAAATGTTTTTTTGCAGTGTCCCCGTCAAATTAATAGCATTGACTGTGGATATTTTGTAATGCGATTTATGAAAGAGGTCATCATGGAAAATGAAATTATGATCCCCATAAATGTACGTGATTTTAATTGTTAAAGCTTTGTAAATTAATGTAACTTAGTTCTAATACAATTGTTGATGTTTTTATATTTGAAGTACTTTCCTGACCACAAGTGTCGTACCTACTCTAAGGATAAGTTAACTGAGGTCAAAGATGATTGGGCTACCTATATGGTGGATGATATTTTTAGTAAGCCTACAATATATAGATACTTAATACCTTACTTGCATATTAAAAGTTTGAATTGGTTGTACCATTTTGATCACTTAAGGTGTTCATTTGAATCCTGTTGTTACCATTGAACTTGGTTAGGTAAAATGATGTTCTTTTTTAATTATATATTAATATTTTGTTTTCAGGTTTTTGTTTTCTGATTATTGTATAATACATAATCAATATTCTTTCTATGATGCAGGAAAACAAGAAGCAATGATTTTGCCTAGCTAGCTAGCAAAGTGGTTGTATCTTTGGATGTAGCAGTGTTTTGGTTGGCAAAGTGGTTACTAGCTAGTTGATGTTGTTTTTGTTGTCCTTTCTTGTTTTTTTAGATGTTTTTTTCATTAGTTTAGAGAATATGCATAGCTAAGTGATTGTACTTTTTGTTTGGAATTTGGTTTGAAGTACTCTTAGCCAAATTAATAACTACATGACAAAATACTTTAGTTGTGTTTATAAAACATTTTGGTTTGAAGTACTCTTAAGCCAAATTAATGGTATCACATTTGTCATTATTATTTTAATTTCAAGTTTTTAGCTACTTAGTTATAATTATTTTATGAATTCTAATGTCGTAAAATGCAAATGCCATATATATATATATATATATATATATATATATATATATATATATATATATATATATATATATATATATATATATATATATATATATATATATATATATATATATATATATATATATATATATATATATATATATATATATATATATATATATATATATATATATATATATATATATATATATATATATATATATATATATAAAATGATTTGGTGTAAAAAAAAAGTGTATTAGAATAGCGTTTTGAAGAGAGCGTGCTATAATAGCTCTTTATTAGAAAGTGCTATCAACATTAAAGCAATTTACCGGTATTTTAATAGCGCTTTGTTTGAACGTGCTATCGAATATGTGGATTATAATAACGCTTTGTTTGAAAGTGCTATTAAATACATGTCTTATAATAGCGCTTTGTTTGAAAGTGCTATTAAATATGTGTCTTATAATAGCGCTTTGTTTGAAAGTGCTATCAAAATTAAAGCAAATTACCGGTACTACAATAGCGCTTTGTGTGAAAGCGCTATCAAATATGTGACTTATAATAGCGGTTTTGGAAAAGCACTATTAAATATAGGTACTATAATAGCGCTTTTGAAAAAACGCTATTAATTACCAGTACTATAATAGCGCTTTTAAAGCGCTAATAAAAATGTTGTTTTACAATGGCGGCTTGATTAATAGCGTTTTAAAGCGCTATTAAAAAGAAAAAAAAACACTATTATAAGACTTTTTTGTAGTAGTGTTAATAGCTAACTAAATAATCTAACTATTATTAACTAAAGTACTTAAATAGTGATTAACATTTTAACAAAGAGAGTGATAAATCATTAAAAAAATTAATGTAAAACAAAAATAAAAGAAACGGAGGGTGGCGTGTGATTATTAGGATGGTATAGAGAAATAACCAACATGGGCCTTCATAGCCCACCTAAACAGGCTCGGTTCCTAAAAGCAGGAACACAAAAATTTTAAAACCTAAAAACAAAAAAAAACAAAAAATTGATAAAAGGGAAAGGGAGGGTGAAGGTCAAAACGTAACCCCAGCTTTTAATAAACCCACACAAGGAAACACTCTCTTCAGAAAGAAAAACGAAAAAGAAAGGATCAACATCACTGCCAACCGGACCTACGATCAAGACACGAAATGGGCATCAACGGTGCAACATACCCTTCGTTTTTCACTCTCGTTTCTCCACCCTCTCACGGTCTCGCTTTCAACGTCCACTTCTTCTTGAAAACTCAACGACGGCGAAACACAAGTCTTACGTCTACTACTCATGTTTTTGCAACATTCGACATCAATTTGATCTAACCATCCCTCAATCACAAATCTAATCGAAAGATTATAAACTGTAAGGTGTTAAAACAAGGATTGAAGGTACTTACGAGATTGCTTTAGGGTGTGTTTGGTTCGGGGTAGATGGAGGGGAGGGGAGGGGAGGGGAGGGGAAATTTTTAATTAAATATGTTTGGTTCAAATTTTAGGAGGGGAGGGGAGGGGAGGGGAGGGGAGCAAAATCCCTCCAAAACACACTTTTTGGTTCCCTCCGAATTGGGGGGATTTGGAGGGGAGGGGAGGGAATATGAATTTTGATATTTAAAAATTATTATATTTACTAAAATATCCTCAGTTTAATTTTATTATTTCAAAACTATTTGTTATCTTTTGTGTTACTGTTTTTTCTCGATTGTTTTCATCAACTTATTATAATTGTTCTCCACCTTCAAATTATTTTATAATTTTTATAATTAATATAAATCATAATCATTGTCTTTTTTTTTATAAAAAAAATTATGTTTCGTTATATTCGTTTTTTTTCTTTTAATTTTATTATGTACTCTATCATATTTTCTTTTATATCAAATTGTAAACCATATCATTTTATTTATTTTTGTTTATTCATTTTATTAAATATTTTGAACCATTAATATTTAGTAATAAGTTATTTTATATATTTGTTTTGTTATATGATTCATCATAATTTAAACAATGTTATTGGCATATAGTTTAATTTATGTTGGAAAGTTATAAGTCGAATCGATTGTACTCAATTTTTTAACTTTATGTGACAAATAAATATTTTTTTAATCACTCAATATTAGAAATTTTATTACCAACAAAAATACGCACGAATTTTTCACATTTTAATATCATATGACTTATATAAAATCATAAGGATAAAAATGTAAATTATTAATAAAACCCCTCCCCTCCCCTTCTGAACCAAACACATTTTTAATTAAAATCCCTCCCCTCCCCTCCCCTCCACTCTTTTGAACCAAACACTTATTTGATTAAAAAATTCCTTCACCTCCCCTCCCCTCCCCTCCCCTTCATTAAAATCCCTCCCCTCCCCTCCCCCTCATTTGAACCAAACAGACCCTTAACCGCAATGAGGGAATAAGTTTGAAGAAAAAGCTCAGGTAAAAAGTTGCTCTGAATTTCTCCTCTTCCGTTATGCTTCTTTCACCTCATTCAAAATTCTCGGTTGCTCTGAGTTGTGTTGTTGTTGTTGTTGTACTAAGAATCGTGACTTTGGGTTATAAGGTGAAGTGAGGAAGTCGAGATTGAGTGGGGCTGAGAGACTGGTTGAAGCTGAGGACAACAAAGGTGTTTTTTTAAAAAGTTCCAGATTCAGGTTGAAACAATTCCTTATGACAGGTTTCTTTTTTCTTTTTTCGTCCCTTTCTTACTGTTTTCCCCCTTATTTATGTTTTGAACTCTTGTTGGTTCAGGTTTTAGAGAATGTTCTGGTCTTTATAGCAGCGTTGATGCAGAGGTTTTGAATATGATTTTGACATTGTGTTGCAGAAATTAGAGGTTAGTGTTTGTACGGATCTAGCACGGTAAGAGTGTGCAGATTTGGCATCATGTAGTAGGATGCAATTTTGTTGCAAGTTTTGGTTTTCGCGCTTTAGTCTTGGCATGGTTTGAGTAGTTTTAGATAGGTTCAGACTTATTGCAAATTTTGTCTTGTTTGTGTGTCATTAAGTTGCAGAAATTATGAAGGCTTATGTTGTGTTGTCACCGAATTCTACAGGTCTTATTGTTGTAGGCTTTGTTTGTATTGTAGCATTGTGTAAGAGAGTGATGCGCAGGAGTTTTGCAGGATGTGTGTAGGAAGAATATAACAAAGTGCTTTTTTTGGATTATTTATGGCATTGAGGTAGCATGATTTGGAAACTATGCGCAAGTTTTTTTTGTGGATTTTATTCAAGTTTTGTTTTTGTGCTATGAAGACTACGGAGCAGGTGTACAGTTTGCAGAATTTTTATCTTTCTAATTTTGACCAATTCAATCAAATGGGCTCCATTATTATTTTTGTACTTTTTTTATGGATTATAATGGTTTAAAAGGGAAAGCAATGTGATGGCTTTATCGACTTATAATAATAAAAAGGTGATTTATGCTTTTTGTAATTTTTGTATTTAAAATGAATTAATGGATTTTGGTATTTGGAAAGAAAATGGTTAGTAATTCTAAAAATAGATATTAAATTAATAATGGATTTAAATGGATGTTGAAATAGATATAAAAGTGTGAATTAACAAAAATGATTTGAAATGTGGATTCAAAGATTAATGACTTAAAAAATGGATAAAAAGATAAAAGGATAAAGAAATTGGTGATGAATGGATTTTGAAAATAAAATATAAAGTGGATTAAAATGAAATATGAATGGGTTTAATGGCTTAAAAGTGAAATGGATTATTTGATGAATTGGATTTGAAATATGAATGAAATGGATTAAGAAAGTGATTTGGGAACATGTATAGGTAATGGTAATGCGTCTCCACGTTTAAAATCTCGACAATTGCACTTGACCAACACAAATCCTAAAGAACATCACAAACTCGAATTCATCTTGAAATGATCTTAATTTAAACTCTAACCACCCAATCTATACTTGCACACACATTGAACCCGGTAGCCTTAAGAGAGACTCAACTGAACGACAGTTGCCGATCATAAACACAAATGGTGAGAAACTCTAATCTTCCAAAATCCTGATCCATAATCTTTCCAGACAATCCACTGATGAAACCGTAAACAACGACAGCCTTGTGGCAATTCATAGAAATTAAAATCGTGCCTTAATAAACCTTTGATAGGAACTGCTAACAACGATTGAAAACCCAACAACTCTGCCTCAAACTTGAGTACAAATAATCAAAAGAAACAAACTCTAAACAATGAAAATCTAATTCAACAGAAAACCTTTGATCCCTCATCTTAAGAGCTTAAATTATGGATGACCTATCCAAAACCCTGATTTACCAACCCTTGAAATCTCTGGAAGCAACCCTAATTCCACAAGCGAAACAAAGCAAACAAAAACTGATAATTTGGTTAGATATGCAATATGATTAACCTAAATGATATGCACAGTATCAATGAATCTAAGGGTAAAATTTAGGGTATGACAGTTGCCCTTATTTAAATATCTTTATCAGATGACATGCGTGATGATAATCCTCATGAAATCATGGTGAAAGGTATTTAAATAAAGATAACCATAAATTTTGCTCTTAGATGCAATGACATGTTATGTTATGGACAAAAGAAAACTAATTTATAATAATCACATGCCATGAACTCTAGCATGATGAAAATGATGGGACGATAAATGCAAAATACAAACAAAAACAAAAACAAACAGGGATATGGTCCATACAATGAGTAACAACTCACTGGTATGACAATAACACTAGGGGAAGGTAAAACAAACTGGGGAAATCTAAAGTGATTAATCAACTGGTCTGAGCATGACCATGTGGCACTTTATAAGGAAAGTTCAAATTTGACCACATAACCATGTATCCTTGTTTATCATGCCTTAACTTGCACCATAAAACATCAAATGGCATGAAATTTTAGGTCATGACGAAGGCAAGACCTTGAGACACAACTTTCATGTTGTAAGTAACTTGATTTGAAACTTTGAAGTTCATGAATTTTGACCTTGAAGTGAATGATCCAAAAATAGGTCATCCAAAATGATCTTGACTTTGAAGGATCATAACTAGAACTTTAGACATGCTAATGATGAGTTATTGCACTTTTTGGAAAGCTTAGATGATGAAGGACAAACTTTATGTTTGAAGAAAATTGAGGAAAAGCTTGGATCCCCATGAAAATTATCATGGAAGAGGGTGGTCCTTTGATGCCCTCTAAAAATTTTTCACTTTCTAAAACCCAACTGAAGACACCATAACTTGGGATGTATATATTGAATGAGGAAGTTCTTGTACTCAAAAGAAAGCTTGAAGGACAAGGAACAAGTCTCATGTTTGATGAAAAATGAGATGGAGCTGGTATCATGATGAAACTTGTCATGGAAGTTAGGTGCTAAAAGAGGTCAAAAGAGGGCATTTTTCACTTAGAAAGCTCTAAAAACCCTAATTTAGCAACATCTTGATTTTATGGTCCTCCTTGATTCTTTTGGTTCCAAACACATGAAATCACTTGATAACAACTATCATGCCCTTAGTTGACCTTGAAACCCAAGATTTAGACCCCTTTGAACCACCGTTGACTTTTGTTGACCAAACGAAATCCTAAGACCAATCCCACTGGCTAAGGCTCTTGCGATGGCACATAATCCATGTAGGGGACTTCCAAGGTGTATGTTGATCTTTACAATCATGTCTTGCTCAAAGAATTAACCACAAACCTCCCTTGAACCAAAACCCTAACCAGTTGTCCATGAGATATGAGGAGGAGAACCAATGCTTGTGTTCTTGATCCAAGTGATTGATTAACATGTCTTGATGATGATAAAGACCTCATGACTTGAGATTTCCATAAAGTTGAACTTGAATCCCTGATTGTTGGATAAGATACCTTGATCCCCTGTCTAAGATCAATGCTATGTATAGATGTCAATGCAAGATGGTATGAAACATAAGCCAAGATATAAGGAAAGTATATGGGCAAATTTTGGGGTGCAATAGCTGCCCCTATTCAAACAACTTGGACCACAATGGATGGAAAGCAACCGCTTTCAAACATTCAAGGTAAAAGGTGATTGAATACCAAAAAGAACCCATAAATTTGCAACCTGCGAGGGTGTAGGCAGGATCAAATGATTGCCATCCGAAGGTGGACTTAAAATCAGCGGGTACCAACCAAAAGTTGGGATAACCGATACGGTAACCGATCAAGACGATAACAAATGGTACTAACCAAAAGTCAGGATCGCCAGAAAGTTATATCTAAAAGTTATGAGAAAGAGGTTACTAACCAAGAGTTAGGATCACCTAGACGCCGATCGAAGGCGAATACACAAACAATAAAGACTACCAACCAAAAGTTGGGATCATCCAAAAGATTACCAACCAAAAGTAGGAACAAAGGCTTCTAATCAAGAGTTAGGATCAATGGAATGAAAAATACCAACCAAAAGTTGAGATCGTCAACAAATAAACATATGGCTACCAACCAAAAGTTGGAATCACCAAGATGCCTACTGAATGCAAATTTACTAAAAACGAAGACTACTAACCAAAAGTTGGGGTAATGACTCCGTGGGGTATAAAAGGAGACTACCAACCAAAAGTTGGGATGAAGGCTACTAACCAAAAGTTAGGATCACCGGAAAGGAAGACTACCAACCAAAAGATGGGATAACATCCAAGAAACGACGGACTACCAACCAAAAGTTGGATAACATCCAAGAAACGAAGGACTACCAACCAAAAGTTGGGATCACTGGATCGCCGACTGAAAGCGAACCCCCCCAAAACAAGGTTTACCAACCCAAAGTTGGGATAATGACTCTGCGGGGAATAAGAGAAGACTACCAACCAAAAGTTGGGATGATGTCCATAAGACAACGGAATACCAACCAAAAGTTGGGATAACATCTACAAAATGACTAAGTTGGGGATTACTAACCAAAAGTTGGAATACCACACCCGAGATAGGCAAGAAGTAGAATCAACCGACTTACAACCTGAAAAGAAAACTCCACTAGGGAAAGAGAAACTTAAACAAGCAAGCTCTGTCGAGGAGTAAAAGTAAGATGAAAACATCTATCAATGATTTTGCTGGGGTCAGGTACCACAGAGTCTCATGAATTGTGTGGTTATCTTCCGGGGAGCTGTCTGGCCATAAAGGTATCAAACCTGGCTTATGCTTCAGATGCATATGTTTGAATATGGTGTAATGCTTCATACGAAATGGAAATGCTACACATTTGGGAGGATGCAATGCAAATGATATGCAGAAGAACACCACCAGGATAAGTGTTTTGGAAGAAAATTAACACAAACTCTGTTGTGGAAGGCCCACTAAATGGCTTCCATGGAAATAATTTCCATTCTACTGGGAAATATCCTTTAGGAAGTCATCCCAACTATCTGACTTTGAAGAATACCACATATCTTGGACTTTGCTGCGGTTGTTAACCACTTCTGATGTACTCGCTGAGGGAATCAACATCAATCTCTGCTTGGGGAGAGAAGTTAATGGCATAGACCCTGTCGGAGAACTACACTAAGTTTACCCTCCTGTTGGGGAATAACCTCAATCTTAAGCCTGCTGGGGATAAGTATACATCATTGCTAGTGAGATATTTCTGGTTTGAAAATAAAATTCTGTGGAGAGAGCCCTGCTCGGAAAAGGATCAGTCATCCTATAAACGATAAATAAACAAAAAGTGTGTCATGTATGCAAAAATGGCTATTTCGGTCACCATCCATGACACCACTCAAGTAAATCTTTATTTTTTAATATGATTAGCAAAGCCCCAAAGTTTTCGCATGCAAAATTTACCAAAAAATTTCGGATGTCCTTTTCGCAAACAAAATAGTAAAAGTGAAACAAGAAATGGAAAGCTCTTTATGAAAAATACTTCATTAATTAAAAAGGCATGTAAAATAGGAAAATTACAACGGATGCAATTTCTGAAAAGAGGAAATTATGCAAAAGTACAATAATAAAAATATACAAATGTCGGCAATATGGAAATAAATAACCACCATGTGTCGATTTGGCTATGACACGCATGTCTTCGATGCTTCACCAATGCCATGCCTTATGAAGAGATTGATTTTTGCCCTTCGAGATTTGCAGGAATCAAAATGCGTTCTTAGATCGGACACATACCACAGTCGTTTGCTTTTAAATCCCTAATTTTTCTTGGATCGCCCTTGCGGGTTTTCGATCCACCAAAATGCCCATTTTTGCCAAAGTCGCCTTCTCAGGTTTTCAACTTTGCGGGTTTATTCATTTTCTTTTATACCTAATTTTTTTCTCGAACCTATTTATGGTTCGTCGGGATGTCCATTTTTTCCTGTACTTTTCTTTTTATGTCCAGTGGGTCCTTTCTAAGAAAAATATTTTTTGACTACATCTGCGTTCACAAGGGACGTAAAATCTTCATCGTCCATGGTTGATAGTAATAAGGCTCCGCCAGAGAAAACCTTCCTTACTATGTATGGACCTTCATAATTGGGAGTCCACTTGTCCTCGTGATCTGTTTGTGGAGGGAGGATCCTCTTCAGCACCAAGTCATCTATCTGAAATGCCGAGGGTGCACCTTCTGATCAAATGCCTTCTTCATTCTGCTCTAGTATAGCCGACCATGGGTGATAGCTGCTAATCTATTTTCATCAATTAGACTAAGTTGATTCCATCTAGCCTTTACCCATTCTGCTTCATCAAGCTTCACATCAGACAATACCCTTAGAGAAGGAATCTCAACTTCTAATGGTAGAATAACTTCAATACCATATACCAGCGAGAAAGGTGTTTCCCCATTAGATGTACGCATCGAGGTACGATAACCAATATTTATAAGTCACCACCATTTTCTGCATGATCCTCTTGATATTCTTATTTGCTATCTCAACAACACCATTCATCTTTGGACAGTATGGAGAAGAGTTGTGGTGTTCAATTTTAAAACTCTGGCATAATTCATTCATCATCTTATTATTCAAATTCGAACCATTGTCTATAATGATTCATTCTGGTACTCCACACTGACATATGATGTCCTTCTTTATAAAATGAGCAACCACTTACCTGGTCACATTGGCAAAGGAAGTTTCCTCCACCCACTTGATGAAGTAATCAAATGCTACCAAGATAAAACGATGCCCATTGGAAGCAGTCGGTTCAATTTTCCCAATCATGTCGATGCCCCACATTGCAAAGGGCCAAGGAGATGTCAACACATTTAGAGGGTTTGGTGGCACATGCATTTTGTCGCCATAAATTTGACATTTGTGGTGTTTCCTAGCATACTTAAAACAGCCGGTCTCCATGGTCATCCAGTAATACCCTGCTCTCAATAGTTTTCTAGACATTGCATGCCCACTAGCATGAGTACCAAAAGAACCTTCGTGGACCTCTTCCATCAGCAAACTTGCTTCATTCTCATTCACACAATGCAACAACACCATATCAAAGTTTCTCTTGTACAACACATCATCCTTGTTTAAGTAGAAATTACCTGACAGCCTCCTCGGGGTCTTCCTGTCTCTACTTGATGCCTCGGGCGGATACTCTTGGGTCTTGAGGAAATGTCTGATGTCAAAATACCAAGGCTTCCCATCCGACGCTTCTTCAACTGCAAATACAAAGGCCAGCCTGTCAAGGCGCATGATAGTGATTGCTAGAGCTTCATTCCAGAAATTCACTTTATACATTGATGATAATGTCACCAAAGCATCCTCCATCTGATTTTCAGCCCTCGGTACATGATGAAACTCAACCCTGTCGAAAAAAGGCAGTAGTCTTCTTGCATAGTTCTTATAAGGCACCAAGTTGATCTGACGGGTTTTCCACTCTCCTTTGATTTGATTGACGACTAAGGTTGAATTACCATACACATCTAAATTCTTGAATCTCAAATCAATAGCTTCTTCTAGACCCATGATGCATGCTTCATATTCAGCTTTATTGTTGGTGCAAGTGAACGTTAATCGGGTAGTGAACAGGGTGTGAGAACTGTGAGGAGTTGTAATAATTGCCCCGATTCTGTTGCCGTATGAGTTAACAGCACCGTCAAAAACCAACTTCCATTGAGACCCAATTTCGGGACCCTCGCCAAGTAGAGGCTCGTCATAGTCCTTCATCTTCAAAAATATTATATCTTCATCAGGGAACTCAAATCTCATTGGTTGTTAATCCTCAATTGGCTGCTCAACAAGATATTCTGACAAAACACTCCCTTCGATGGCTTTTTGGGAAACATACTGAATGTCGTACTCTGTCAGAACCATCTGCCATCTAGCAATTCTTCCAGAAAGCGCTTTCTTTTTAAACACGTATTTGATCGGATCCATCTTTGAAATTAAGCAAGTGCACACCATGTCTTTTCTAGCGTCGAGTATCTTGACTCATAATCACTAAACGTTTTACTCAGGTAGTAAATAACATGCTCTTTTCTACCTGTCTCATCGTGTTGACCGAGCACACAACCCATTGAATTCTCAAGAACCATCAAATACATAATCAAAGGTCTTCTTGCAACTGGAGGCATCAATATCAGAGGTTCCTGCAAATACTCTTTTATCTTCTTGAAAGCCTTTTGACAATTCTCATTTCAAACAACTGCTTGATCCTTTCTTAATAATTTGAAAATAGGCTCACAAGTAGTTGTAGCGTGAGATATGAACCTCGCAATGTAGTTCAATCTCCCAAGGAAACCACAAACCTCCTTTTCTGTTCTCGGTTCTGGCATTTCTTGAATCGCTTTTATCTTCGCAGGATCTTCCTCAAATCCTCTTTCACTAATAATGAAACCCAACAACTTCTCCGATCTCACCTCGAAGGTGCATTTGTTATGATTCAACCTCAGCTTGAACTTCCTTAACCTTTCAAACAACTTTAGAAGATTGACCAGATGTCCTTCCTCCGTCTGTGACTTCGCAATCATGTCATCAACATATACTTCGATCTCATGATGAATCATATCATGAAAGAGAGTCACCATTGCTCGTTGATAAGTTGCCCTTGCATTTTTCAATCCAAAAGGCATGACATTGTAGCAAAAAGTACCCCACGACGTGATAAAAGTAGTTTTCTCCATGTTCTCTAGGGCCATTTTGATTTGGTTATACCCAGAGAAGCCATCCATGAAGGAAAACACAGAGTATTGAGCAGTGTTATCAACCAAAACATCAATGTGGGGGAGCGGAAATCATCTTTCGGACTCGCTCTATTCAGATCTCGATAATCGACGAACATCCTGACCTTCCCATCTTTTTTAGGTATAGGGACAATATTAGCGACCCACGGAGGATAATTAGTGACAGCAAGAAAACCAGCATCCAACTGCTTTTGGACTTCTTCTTTGATGTTGACGGCCATATCAGGTCTAGTCCTTCTCAACTTTTGATTTACAGGCGGACATTCTTCTCAAAGAGGTAGACGATGCACCACTATATCGGTTTCCAACCCTGACATATCCTCATAAGACCAAGCGAAGACATCTTTATACTCACGGAGCATCTCTACCAATCTTCCCTTGACATCATCTTCTAATGCAGCCCCAACTCTGACTTCTTTCTTGTCGTCTTCAGTACCCAAGTTGATGACTTCAACGTCCTCCTGATGAGGCAAAATAACCATTTCCTCTTGTTTCAAAAGTCTGTCCAGTTCTTCAGGTAGGTCAAAATCTTCATCAGTCTTTTCTTCAGCTTGGTAAATAGGGTTACCAAAGTCATTTTGAGCCATAGCCGGATCTGGATCAATGGTATCTGAAACGTGAAACCTGCATGATTGATGTTTTATGCTTATTATGATATGCAAAGAAACACAAAAACATTGCCATTTTTCTGTTTTGTTTTAATTAAAACGTAAAAAGGAAGAACAAGGATCAAAAGATTTGAATGCAAAAAGGACGTCTTTTCATTCATGATAAAAGTTTGAAAATAAACAAAGGGGCCCTACAAGGAAAAGTCACTACGTCTTGGGCAGAACGTAGGACCAGACATGATAAAAAACAAACGGAAATTACTCTTCTGATGTAACTTGGATGATTTCCTCCACATTCCAGTTGCAAAGCTTTTTCCTAGGGACACACGGACGAATCCAAGCATCCATATCACAATCGATGTCTCCTTCGTCATCCTCAACAACATTTATCCTATCAAATATAACTCCACCACTGGTAAACTGAATAGGTCCTCTATACTTTGGAGGATCCCTTGAAGAAGAAAATGGGTTATATCCCAAACCTAACTTGTCATACTTAGCAGGAACATCAAGCACTTGGCCCAATTTATGGGAAGACCCAGATTCCACTATAGCACGGGCTTCTTTGAATGACGACATCAAGACCTCTGGACTTTTAGCTTCTACAGGAGGCTTCTCCTGAATTTTTATAGTTTCAAAAGCTTGGCAAAGCGTCTCGTAGATCTCACCGTCCACTTCCACATACTTAAAGGATGATAACTAAATGACCATAATGTCTTCCTCTCCGCAAATGGTAACCACTTTCCCCGCCACCATATACTTCAATTTCTGATTCAACGTGGAAGTAACTGCCCCAACGGAGTGTATCCAAGGCCGACCAAGCAAACAACTGTAAGCTGGGTGAATATCCATGATATAGAACGTTGCATCAAAAATCTCCGGCCCCACCTATATGGACATAGTGATCTCACCAAACACAGACCTCTTAGAACCATCAAAAGCCCTCACAACTAAGTCGCTTGGCGTGCAAATCAGCCCTTGAGTATCTAGCTTCATCAAGACCTTCTTTGGCAGTACATTAAAGGATGAACCTATGTCTACCAAGACATAAGACAACAGAGCCCCTCTGCACTCCATAGATATATGTAGAGCATGATTATGGTTCCTCTTGGCAGGAGTCAAATCCAAATATGTAAAGCCTAACCCATTTCCAGCATTCACATGAGCCACTGCTCCTTCTAGCTAATTCACTGAAATCTCTTGCGGCACAAATGCCGAACTCAGAATTTTTAACAGTGCATTATGGTGCGCCTCAGAGCACAATAACAGCGAGATAATAGAAATATTTGATGGCGTCTAATGTAAATGATCAACAATCATGTAATCACTTTTACGGATAAGCCTAATGAATTCTTTAGTATCCTTTGCAAAAGAATCTTTTTCAATTTGTTGATGCATATCTTCTTCCACCACAACCTTACCCTTACCCTTATTATTTCTATCAATATTAGTTTCAGGTGGAGAGAAAACTCTGCCACTCCTGGTTATTCCCCCTGATCCAACAATGTTTTTAACAGAAGTGCCTCCAAACAACACCCCCACCAGCTCTTGTTTTTGCCCGTTGTAAAACACCTCTGCCCCATAATTACAAGGAATGGCCTTGGTGCTTTCATAAGGTATTGGTCTTGGAGTAGTAATAATAAGCGGAGCTGGGCTTGGCGGCACAAATATTAATTGTTCGGTATGGGATAGAAATCGTTGCAACCTCATCCCGTTCATTATTAATCTCGTCAATCTCTTTTTCTCCCACAATCCTGTCGAACTGTAAACAACCATCATCAATATAACTATGAATATGACTTCTCAAAGAAACTCAACCCTTTGAATGCATAACACATTCTTCACAACCCTCTAAACAACCCGGATAGACACCTCCTTTTAGCAGTTTGTCTTTTACGAAGCTCAAAGGCGTCTTCAATTTTGCCACGTTAGTTATCAAGTTCAGCCTCTCTCCTTCAATAACAACATTGATTCTAGCCACCCCATGATTTGGCTTTGGGTTCTGATTTACATTGGGGGTCTCATTTATGAAATTTATTACTTTTGAATCAAGTATATCCTGAACCTTATGCTTGAGTGTTTTGCAGTTGTCAATGTTATGGCTTGGAGCTCCAGAGTGGAACACACACCTAGCGTTTGCATCATAACCTGGTGGAGGTGTACCAGTGAGTGGCCCTAAAGTTCTCTTCAGAATAAGCTGTAATTGTAGCAGATGTTGCAAGAGCTGTGAGTAAGGCATGAGAGGCGTGTCAAACTGCTTGTTGGCCATTCTTCCTCTATCTTGGTAACGACGAGGCATACTAATTTTTTGCTGTGGTACAATTGGAATAGATATACTGGCAACTTGTTGTCGATGCTGATGTTGAGGTTGATATTGATGTTGAGGTTGATGTGGCACCTAGTGTAGCACCCCAAAATTTGCCCCTTCATTTTGATCGTAATTGGCTTATGTTTCTCTGCATTTTGCATTTCCGCTTATCATAGCATTGGTTCTCGAGACATGGGATCAAGGTATTTTTATGGCTCAGGGTTCCTTTTCATCACAAAAGTTTAAACAACGAGCATCAGAGGCTCCGACATTTATTTTGCCTAGCAATCGAGTGGTCCATTTTATTTCTATTCAGCAGGTTATTTTTAGCTCAGGAAACAATACACCAGCTATCTCAGGCGTTCTCACAGTTACCATATTCAAGAGCAGGTTTCAGAGACATAACAGGGTTCAGAACAAGTGGCAACGGGCAATTGTACAGGATTCCCTCCATTTGGCGCCAAAAGTGGCAAATTTTGAATAGGGTAACTGGTTACCCTATATAGAGTAACCGGTTACTTCAAGTGCAGTTTGTCAAAATATGTGAATTTTCAGCATGTGCAATTTCCCAATCATTTTCAACCATTGATTTCACTTGGTCATATTTGGAAGGATATAGAATTACTTCAATTTTCACCATTTCCTTCCAAATTTCAAACACTCCATTCCTAATTCCACTCTTAATTTCCATTCCAAATGCTAATCCTTATTCCAAACCACATTTTGATCCAAACCTAGAGCTTATTTAAGTGAATTTGCTCCAAACCTCTCAAAATAACCCTTCATTTTTAGATTTCACACTCATTCTTGAGAATTTGCTCTTAATTTTCTCTACACTTTTTCACTCCCCAAAACTCCATTAAAGCTTTTTCACTTGAGTTCTTTGATTCTTCATTGGAATCATTGAATTCTATAGCTAAAACTCCATCATTCATCTCCATTATCTTCAATTCATCACTCAATTTTCGTTTGGTTTTGGATATGAATTTGGAAGCAAGACTGGAAGTGATTTGTGGATCATTTTTGCTTGATCTTGCTTGATCTTCATTTCTACAACAAGGAAGCTCTTGGATCTTGAAGAATCTCTGGGTTTCTTGCTTGGATATGCTAATTTCAAGTGAATCAACATTCACCAAAGCAAATCTCGCTTTGGAGGTTGGCAATTCAAGATCTAATTATGTTTTGAACTTATTTGGATAATCATAATGTAGATCCATGGTTTTTGCTATTTTTGATCCATTTTGATGATTTAGATCTTGGTGATTTGTGATGTCAATGCTTGATTGTGTTCACATGATGCTTGATCACTATTTCTTGATGATAATTTTGTGCTTGATTGATATCATGATCATATGGATGATTGGAGAAGTTGTTTGATGCCGAAAACTGCTTTTAAAAACTGATTTTCTGCTTCTAGTTCAGTGGTAACCGGTTACCCTATATAGAGTAACCGGTTATCCTATCAAATTTCACGTTTCTGGGCTGTTTTTCATCAAGTAATCGATTACCCTATATAGGGTAACCCATTACTTGGGGCAGATTTGCCTATTTTTTGCATTTTTGCATTTTTTGGCCATTGTTTTTTGCATTTTTTTGCATTTGTTTACTTGTATGAGTTCCTTTTCATATGTAAACTTCATGGATTGATATGATGCATTTATGTGATTTGTTTTGGACATATTTCATCGTTCTTGAATGTTTGATCTCGATTCTTCAATGCGTAACTTTTGGTTTCCATTTTGAATGTTTAACATGTTCATGTGATTTGTTTGATGAATGATCATTTGCTTTGCTTGCTTGTGGCATGATTAATTGATTATTATTGAATGCTTGTTGATGAATATTGTGATGCATGATTGCATTTGTTTCCGTTTCCGCTTTGTTGCATGTTTGTTTGATCGTTTGATCGTCCAATTTAATTTGAAAAGAACATGTTGATCTTGTTGATTCTTGTTGATGCATTGTTGTTGATCGATTATGTTTAATGGTTGAAGTATGTCCATTGTTGCATGATGTCTACCCATGATTGGTGTTTGTTATTGATTAATTGCATTCAAGCTTGCTTGCTCCATACTTTCCACAATTGTCCATGCTTTGAACTTGCATGTTGTCTTTGCTTTACTTGCTTGCTGCCTGGCTTTCCACACCTATTTTTATGCTGAAACGTGTGTTGTTATATGCTGTCATGCTTGTGTGCTAGATTTTATTGCTGTCTTGTGCAGGAGGCGTTGTCATAGCTGCTGTTTTTACCTTGTTTTCTCGCTTTTTGCCTTGTCTTTGCATGTTCCCTTAGGACTCTTATTCCAATTTAATTTCCAATTTAATTTGGAGTAAGATAGACATTAGGATTTTAATCTAAGCATGATAACAAGTAGGCTAGTCCCCTTTAACCTCAACCTTAGGTCCATCTCTCGCATGCTAACATTAGGATAAAATCTCCTTTCGCATCCCAACTTTAGGACCACTTTGCATGACAATGTTAGGGTCGAGTTTCCCCTTAGACCTTTCGTGCATCTCTTTTCTCATCTCAAAACAAATTCTAACTCATCAAATAAATACGATGAATGTTGTACGCTATGAACCTTAAGTACATGGGAAATAATGAGTGGGGGGTTTCTCCTCACTTGTCTAGAGTGTTTAGTGTATGCCCTTTGGGCGATATGCGACGTATTCGCTCCTATGTCATAGTCTTTAGTGCAACGTGAATCACAAAGCAAACTAATTCACTTCACTAAAACTCACAAACAAAACTTAAACCTTTTATCCTTCGGGATCGTTGTTTCAAACTTCATTTTCAGAAAAGAGTATGTTACTTTTCCGTTCTACCACCAACATACATCGACTTTAACTGCTGGAGTGGGAACTTAATGTCACTCATAAAAAACACTTAACCAACCTGTGGTTTCGTTTACGCGAACTACGTTTGCTCTGATTTCTCATACCAGATGAGGATACGTAGGCATAAGTCGACGATTTATTGGCCAACAACCTTTCCCCATCACCCGCAGTTTTTCGAACTACGTTGACTCTGGCTTTCCCATTGGACGAGGGAATACATAGGCATAGGGCGGTAATGTCCTATCAAGTCTCTTTCTTTTTGTTTGTTCTTGTTTTCGTTTAGCTTTAGCTTATAGATAAACACACCATTTTTTAGACAACAAGCATGGATCCTGTTGAGTACAACGAACGTGAGGGGTGTTAATACCTTCCCCTTGCTTAACCCACTCCCGAACCCAAGATTTGGTTGCGATGACCTTGTCTTTTCCCGTTCTTCAGGTTTGCTTTGATCGTTTCCTTTCCCTCTCTTTGGGATAAATAACATTCGGTGGTGACTCTTTTGTTTTTCCGCCTGTTGTTTTTCGCAGTTGCGACATGCGCGTCAACCCTAGCGCTTGTTTGTTGTGTGTCTTTAGGTGTTTACTTTTGTGCAGTTATTCGCTTTATGTACATTGATTGTTGTATTATTGCATTCGCATTTTATTTTTATATTATGTTGTTGTTGTTGTGCTGTTGGGTGGGTTGTTCCATTGAGAGATAAGCCCAATACCCATGCTTGAGTACACACCTAGTATTAATGTGGAGAGTAGTACAAGCTTACATGTTTGGCATGCAAGAGCCTTCACGAAATTCGCGTCTAGACGAGGTTTTCTTTGGAGACATCCTATCCTGCGCATTTAGGGCAGTTGATGGGGTGTTGCGTTAGAAAGCTAACGACTCTAGAGACCGTTCATTGGGAAGTCAGTTGAGACCTCCTCGATTGACCATGATGCCAAACCAGAAATGGTGAAAGTATCATTGTTTATCGACTTGAGAGTCTGTGATACTGATGACCTGCATAAGATGTCGTACCGTCCAAGACTAGAACCTACATGTGAGTGGGATGGGTTTTACAGGAAACTTCGACCTTCAACCAACCCGGTTTTCTAGTTTTCTTGTCAGAGTGGACGTTTGATCCTGGATACTCTGGTTTTCTATCATCTCATTGTTCTGGTTTTCTGGGATTCCTTATCAGAGGAGAGTTATGATTCTGTCAACAGCATAACAACAAATTTGAGCATTGGATACCCTGATCCCATGTTTGCATCTGCATAATCATCTTGCATTTAACATTGCATGTCTGTGTGTTTTACAGGTTCTCATCTTTCCCTTGATTCTGGTCTTGGTTTTCTATATAGATGGAAGCTGAGAAAAAGAAGATGACTTTGTACAAATTTCTGACGCCTGAGTTAGGACCTTTATTTGGTCTGATTTCCATGGCTAATTCTAGGAGTTCTTGAGGTATTCAGGAAGGATTATGAGAGGATCTTAAGCTTCGTCAGGAAGGTCACGAGCTATGAGCAGGGAGCCATTCTCACTCTTTTGCATTTTTATGATTCACCGCTGCGATGTTTCACCTTCCCGGATTATGTGTTGGTTCCGACTTTGGAGGATTTCATTTTCATCTTGGGTGTTCCGATCCGAGATGAGGTGCCATTATTTAGTTCAAAAGAAGAACCCGATTTCGAGAAGTTATCCGCTACTCTTTATTTGAGTGCATCTGAGTTGGTTGATCGTGTTGTCAGCAGGAATGGAGTTGTTGGCTTTACTTTATCTTTCTTGGTAGATAAAGCTCGGAAGTATGCTGAAGAAGGGTGCTGGGTGGTTTTCAGTACTATCTTGGCTTTGTGCATTTACGGCATCGTGATGTTTCCGAACATACCAGACTTTATTGATTTGGATGCTTTTCGTATTTTCACTTCCAGGAATCCCGTACCTACTATCCTAGGAGATTTGTATCATTTAGTACACTACAAGAACGAGAGGAGAAGAGGGAAGACTATTTCTTGTTGTACACCGCTTTTTCACAAGTGGTTTATCGATCATCTTCCTCGTTCTAGAGCTTTTATGGATTCTAGGAATTCATCTGAATGGTCCAACAGACTCATGGGTTTAACAGAAAAGGATATCGCCTGGTTCGACCGAGATCTGCTTGGTCGTGAGCTCATCTTTATCTGTGGTAGTTTCCCTAATGTGGCCTTGATAGGAAAAAAAGGGGGAATCAATTGTAATCCTTCTCTTGCTGTCAGACAATTTGGTTATGCTTTGAGGGGACCTCCGAAGGAAGAAGAAGTGCAGGAATCTGTGTACTTCATTGGTGTAGCTGATCCTTGTATGCTGGCCAGATTCTTTGATACGTGGGGTAAAATCCACAAGAAGGGAAAGCTTTCTTTGGGAAAAGGTGATTGTAGAGCCTATGGCCCCTACTTGGAGTGGATTCAAAAAAGAGTTGAAAGGGTATTGTTTCAGTTTCCTGCTGAAGAACCATTGTATCCCTTAGTTATTGAGCCGCCTACAACAATTGACATCCTGAGATATAACAAGCTTTGGGAAGAGAAGGAAGAGCTGCACAAAGAGAATGAAGAGTTAAAACATGAGATCAGTCAGCTGAAGCATAATAAAGGTGAAGTTGTCTACTTGGCCAAGACGAAGTCGGAATCATTGACCAAGTTGGAGAAAGAGCTAGCTGAGCAGACCAGGGTACAAAAGCGGATCGGTCAGGATCTAAAAATCACCTGCAACATTTTGAAGCACAAGAAGGAGGATTTAGACAGAGCGTATCTAGAGATATCCAAATTCAATGAGCAATGGAATGCTACTTTGACCGTCAACAAGAATATGGAGGGTCAGCTTCATACTCAGATTGATAAGCTGAAGGTGCAACTCAAGGTCAAGGAGAAAGAAGTAATGGTGGAATCGTCCTGTAGGTACACGATTGAGTAAAAATACCATGAGACTTTATTAGCACTTGAAGTGCTCAAGATCTGAGTAGGTATGGAGAAACCCAGGTTTGAAGATGCCTTTGGCGAAGATGCTTGGGAAGATTATTGTCATTGTCTCTGAGATGTGATACACATAAAGAAATTCCTCATCAGAGAGTTGGTTGTCAGAACAGACCATTCAGGTACGAAGATGATGCTTAAGGAGGCTCAGGCCTGGAGCAAGGAGCATGATTGCTAGGGAGGTTTATCTTCTGATATGTCATAGTAGTTTCTTTGCTTTTGTATCTTGATCATCACCAGATATGTTGGATGAGACAATATCATTTTGTATTCGGATCTTTCTTATTTTTTGTTATGTATTATCTCAGCTTTACTTGATATATGAGAAGATTTTGGTGGTATTCTTGTCCATCTCTGCTGTTCTTGTTTATTGAAACTAGAATTAAGGGGGAGATCTCCCTATAAATACATAGACATGTTTACATTTTGCATCTTGCATTTTGATTTGCATCGAAGGTGTTCTGAATGGCCTTTTGTTCTTATCTCTGCTTGGTTTTCTTCAGTAACAGGATTGAGGAGTTCAGTTTCCACAGTTATCCAACTCGAGGGAATCAACAAAAAATAATGGATCAGGTTCAATCTGAATTGCAGGAAGTTAGAGCTTGCATGACACAGTTCATGGAGCTGATGCAGAATGTTGCCAGTGGGAAAGAACAATTGAGAACTATGGGCCAGCCGTTGATAGCACAGGTCGACGAAAAGGGCGTTTTGCATGGGGGATCTGGTGTTATTCCTCCATTGGTTGGTGGGTCTGTTCCATAGGGTATTCCTACTATTGTCATAACTCCGGGCGGAGGTGCTATGAATGAAAATGGTAATGTTGCTGGTGGAAGCGTGTGCGTTTTGCACGGGGCTGCTGGCCCTCATTAGGAAGATCACCAGGATGATGTCTTTTCCGTGAAAGATATGGAGGGTGGTTTTCCAAAAGAAGCTGAAAGAAGGTCTAAACTGATTGAGGAGAAGATAAAGTCTTTAGAGAATCAAAACTCTCTAGGTCTTGATCTGTCAGATCTCGGTTTAGTTCCTAGGGTCAAGATTCCCCCCAAGTTTAAGGTACCAGATTTCGACAAGTACAAAGGGACAACCTGTCCTAGAGTACAAATTCGAGCGTATTTCAGAAAAATGTCTGCATACTCCGATGATGAAAAGCTATTAATGCATTTTTTCCAAGATAGTCTAGCAGAAGCGTCTTTGGAATGGTATATGGGGCTTGAGAGAACTCATATCCGCAGCTGGAGAGAATTGGTTGAGGCCTTCGTTCGTCACTATCAGTATAATAGTGATCTGGCACCGAATAGGGTACAATTGCAGAGTTTGTCGCAGAAGAATACTGAGAGCTTCAAGCAGTACGCCCAGAGATGGCAAGATTTGGCTGCCAGGGCACAACCTCCTATGGTGGAAAGAGAACTGGTCGATATGTTCATGGCTTCACTGTCTGGTGTGTATTTTGAGAAGTTGATAGGTTGTATGTCTGCAAGATTTTCGGATCTGGTAATGGCTGGTGAGAGAGCAGAAAGTGGGATTAAGTCTGGGAAGATTCCAAATGGTGGTGGATCCTCTTCGGGAGGAGCAAAGAAACCATATTCAGCAAACCCTAAGAGAAGGGAAGGGGATGCAAATGCTATTTATAACAAGGATAAAGATAGAGCGCAATCTCGCTATCATCAACAAGTTGCTACTGTAGCTATCCTGGTTGCACCTCAGCAACGAGTTAATGCACCACGACTTTACGCTGCTAGACACAGAATGACTGATAGGCAGTTTGAGACTCCTCTGATGCCGTATTCTCAGTTGTTACAACATCTGTTGTAGTTGTAATTGATTCAAAATAGGACTTTGGCACCTCTCGCTAGTACACTGCCTCCTGGTTACGATGCAAATTCCAGGTGCGATTTTCATTCAGGCGCCCCGGGCCATAATATTGACAATTGCAAAGCCTTCAAGCACAAAGTTCAGGACTTGCTTGACTCAAAGGCTATCAACTTCACCAACGAGGGGCCTAATGTGAATCAAAATCCGATGCCAAACCACGGGGTGGAAAGAGCCAATGTCGTTATTGAGGGAGAAAAATTGAATCTGATAACTGATGTTGGGGATTTGAAGACTCCGTTGAGTTTTGTAAAGACTAGTTTATTGAAGAAGGGAGTGTCTCTGGGGTGTTCTGCTGACTGCTCAGAATGTGAAGCGCAACCTGAGGGATGTGATATTTTGAAGAAGGGTATTCAGAGAATGATTGATGAGGGTTGTTTGCAATTTGACAAGATTGTAAGAGAAGACGTTGAGGATAAGGTGAGTAGTGATGGAAGCGAAGTTGCTACAATCTCTATTCCATACACAATCAATAAGCGCCTGCTAGGCCAGCGCCGGTTATCATTACTATTCCTAGACCTATATCGTACGAGAGCACTAAAGCCATCCCATGAAACTATGAGGAAGAGGTGTTATGTAATGGGCAGAGACAAGAATTGACAGGATCTTCATGCAGATGTTCTTCTGTTGAGAATATAATTGGTCTCGGTGGTATCACTAGAAGTGGCAAGATCTTTTCTCCACCGGAGGATAATACTGATAGAAATGACAAAGGGAAAGGTGAGGTGGTGATTGAGGAGAACATCCAACAACAAGTTGGTAGTGATGTTTTTCGAAAGACGCAGAGGAATTTATGAGACTCATTTAGAAAAGTGACTACAAAATTGTGGATCACTTAAATCAGACTCCTTTGAAGATTTCCATTCTGTCATTATTGTTGTGTTCAGAGGCACATCGCAACACTTTATTAAAAATTTTGAAATTTGCATATGTACCCCAAGAGATTTCTCTTAATCAGTTGGAGGGGGTAGTAGCTCATGTAAATGCTGGCAATGGCTTGGGTTTTACTGATTTGGATTTGACTCCTGCTCGGAGAAACCATAACCATGCTTTAAACATATCAATGGAATGTAGAGGGTCTCTGCTACCGCATATCCTGGTTGATACAGGATCATCTCTCAATGTGTTACCGAAGAAGGCATTAATGAAATTAGATACTTAAGGTTTGATATGCACGCCAAGTGATTTGGTTGTGAGGGATTTTGATGGATCTAAAAGATCAGTGTTTGGGGAGATTACGATGCATATTCAGGTTGGACCAGAGATCTTTGAGGCAACTTTTTACATTATGGATATCAAGCCAGCATACAGTTGTTTGCTTGGCCGACCTTGGATACACGCTGCGGGAGCAGTCACTTCAACGTTGCATCAGAAGCTGAAATATATGATGGAAGGGAAAGTTGTTACGGTATGCAGTGAGGAGGATATCATGGTTAGTCATTTGTCATCCTTCAAGTATGTGGAAGTGGATGGGGAGATCCATGAAACACTTTGCCAAGTGTTTGAAACAGTTCAGGTTTAGGAGAAGTCTCCTGTAGAAGCCAAAAGCCCAGAGGTTTCCATGTCATCGTTCAAGGAAGCCCGTGCTATCGTAGAATTCGGTTAATTGCAGAAGTGGGGCCAAGTTCTTAATGTTCCCGTCAAGCAGGACAAGTTTGGCCTGGGACACAAACCCTACAGTTCATCTCAAGACGTTCTGAGATACAGGGGGCCTGTTTATTTCACCGGTGGTGGTGTGATATTTGACAGGATTAATGACATTGAAGATGACGAAGGTGACAATGATTGTGATATGGATGCCTGGATTCATCTATGTACTCCCGACCTGAAGTTGTGCAACTGGACTACTAAAGAAGTCATTCATGTTAAACATAAGCATCATCATGCAGGTCTTTTCATGGTGCATCGCATAATAAACGTAAACATCATCATGCAGGTCTTTTCTATCAGATACCATCGATTAAAATTCAGCTATGGCTTCGTATGACTTTGGTAATCCCATTTATCAAGCTGAAGAAGAGACTGATGAAGATTGTGAACTACCTGAAGAGTTAGCCAGACTTCTCAAGCAGGAGGAAAGGGTCATTGTGCCTCATCAGGAGGATATTGAAGTTATCAATCTGGGTACCAAAGATGACAAGAAAGAGGTTAGAGTTGGGGCTGCATTGAAGATAGTATCAAGAGAAGATTGGTTGAAATGCTCTGTGAGTATAAGGACATCTTCGCTTGGTCTTACCAAGACATGCCTGGGTTGGATACAGATATTATGGTACACCGGTTGCCTCTCCGAGAAGAATGTCTGCCAGTCAAGCAGAAATTGAGACGGACGAGACCTGACATGGCAGTTAAAATCAAAGAAGAAGTTCAGAAGCAGTTGAATGTGTGTTTTCTTGTTGTCACGAATTACCTTCTATGGGTCGCTAATATTGTTCTTGTTCCTAAGAAAGATGGAAAGGTCAGGATGTGTGTCTACTACAGTGACCTGAATAAAGCGAGCCCGAAAGATAATTTCCCGCTCCCCCACATTGATGTGTTGGTTGATAACACCGCTCAGCATTTCGTGTTTACTTTCATGGGTGGATTCTCTGGGTATAACCAAATCAAGATGGCCCCAGAGAACATGGAGAAAACTACTTTCATTACACCATGGGGGACTTTTTGCTATAAGGTGATGCCTTTTAGATTAAAGAATGTCGGGGCAACCTATCAGCAGGCAATGGTGACTCTCTTTCATGATATGATTCATCATGAGATCGAGGTATATGTTAATGACATGATTGCGAAGTCACAGACAGAGGAAGGACATCTGGTCAATCTTCTGAAATTGTTTGAAAGGTTAAGGAAGTTCAAGCTGATGCTGAATCCTAATAATTGCACCTTCGGGGTGAGATCTGGAAAGCTATTGGGGTTCATTGTCAGTGAAAGGGGTATTGAGGTAGATCCTGCCAAAATAAAAGCTATACAAGAAATTCCTGAACCGAGAACAAAAAATGAGGTTTGTGGTTTCCTGGGGAGATTGAACTACATTACAAGGTTCATATCTCATCTTACAACCACTTGTGAACTTATATTTAAATTTCTAAGAAAAGATCAAACTGTCTGGTGGAATGAAAATTGCCAGAAGGCATTTGAAAGAATAAAAAAGTATCTGCAGGAACCTCCAATACTCATGCCTCCAGTTGCAGGGAGACCTCTGATAATGTATCTTATAGTTCTTGAGAATTCAATGGGATGTGTGCTCAGTCAACAAGACGAATCAGGTAGAAAAAAGCACGCCATATACTACCTGAGTAAAAAGTTCACTGATTGTGAGTCGAGATACTCATTGCTGGAAAAAACATGTTGTGCACTCGCTTGGGCTGCTAAGCATTTGAGATAGTACATGTTAAACCACACAATCCTATTGACTTGAAGATGGATCCGATCAAGTATATATTTGAAAAAAAGCACTCTCCGGAAGGATTGCCCGATGGCAAATGGTTTTAACAGAATATGACATTCAGTATGTTTCCCAGAAAGCTATAAAGGGAAGCGTTCTGTCAGAGTATCTTGCTAAACAGTTGATTGAGGATTATCAGCCGATGAAGTTTGAATTTCTAGACGAAGACGTCATGTTTTTGAAGATGAAAGACTGTGATGAGCCTTTACCTGACGAGGGTCCTGAGATTGGATCTTAGTGGAAATTGGTTTTCGGAGGAGTCGTTAATTCGAATGGTAATGGAATCGGTGCAATCATTATGACTCCTCACGGTTCTCATATACCGTTCACTTCCCGATTGACATTCGCCTGCACCAATAATGAAGTCGAGTACGAAGCGTTCATTATTGGTTTAGAGGAGGCCATTGATCTGAGGATCAAAAATCTAGATGTATACGGTGATTCAGCGCTAGTCGTCAATCAAATCAAAAGAGAGTGGGAAACTCGTCAGGCTAACTTGGTGCCTTACAAGAATTATGCAAGAAGGATGCTGCCATTCTTTGATAGAATTGAGTTCCATCATGTGTCAAGAGCTGAAAATCAGATGGCGGACACCTTGGCCACATTATCATCAATGTACAAAGTGAATTACGGGAATGATGCTCCAGCTATCACCATCATGCGTCTTGATAGACCCGCTTTTGTGTTTGCTATTGAGAAGGTATCAGATGGAAAGCCTTGGTATTTTGATATCAATCATTTTCTCAAGACTCAAGAGTACCCATCCGGGGCATCCAGCAAAGATAAGAAGACTCTGAGGAGGTTAGCTGGTAATTTCTATCTGAACAAAGATGATGTGCTCTTCAGGAGAAATTTTGACATGGTCTTGCTGCGGTGTGTTGACGAACATGAAGCAAACTTGTTGATGCAGGAAGTCCATGAGGGTTCTTTCGGTACTCATGCCGGTGGACATGCCATGGCTAGAAAATTGTTGAAAGTTGGGTATTATTTGATGACCATAGAATCTGATTGCTTCAAATACGCCAGAAAATGCCATAAATGCTAGATTTATGTTGATAAGGTGCATGTTCCACCAACCCCTCTAAATGTGTTAACATCTCCCTGGCCCTTTGCTATGTGGGGAATCGATATGATCAGAAAGATTGAGCCGACTACTTCCAATGGTCATCGCTTTATTTTGGTGGCGATTGATTACTTTACGAAACGGGTAGAAGCAGCTTCCTTTGCCAATGTCATGAAACAGGGGGTCACCCGATTCATAAAGAAGGACATCATTTGTTGTTATGGAATTCCAGAGAGAATCATTACTAATAATGGTTAAAATTTGAATAGCAAGATGATGAAGGAACTGTGCAAGAGTTTCAAGATTGAGCATCACAACTCTTCTCCATATCGTCCGAAGATGAATGGCGCTGTTGAGGCAGCTAACAAGAATATCAAGAAGATTGTGTAGAAGATGGTTGTAACCTATAAGGACTGGCACGAGATGTTGCCCTTTGCTCTTCACGGTTATCGTACTTCGGTACGTACGTCAACCGGGGCAACTCCTTTCTCACTGGTGTATGGTACATAAGCAGTCCTACCATTAGAAGTTGAGATTCCTTCTTTGAGGGTATTATTTGATGCGAAGCTTGATGAAGATGAATGGGTGCAAGTCTGGTTGAATCAGCTGAGTTTGATTGACGAAAAGAGATTGGCCGCCATTGCTCATGGCCGGTTGTACCAGAGTATGATGAAGAAAGCCTTTCATCGGAAAGTGCATCCTCGGTGCTTCTAGACAGGTGATTTGGTGTTGAAAAAGATCCTTCCTCCCCAGACAAATCACAGGGGAAAATGGACTCCCAACTATGAAGGTCCATATGTGGTAAAAAAAGGTTTTCTCTAGAGGAGCCTTATTAATATCTACCATGGATGATGAAGATTTTTCATCCCCTGTGAATGCAGACGTGGTTAAAAAATACTTTGCTTAAAAGAGACCTGCTGGACAGAAAAAGAAAAGTCTAGGAAAAAATGGGGAATCTTGGCGAAGCATAAAAAGAAGAGGTTCGGGAAAAAATTAGGGATAAAAGAAAAAATGAACCCGCAAAGTTGAAAACCTAAAAAGGCGACTTTGGCAAAAATGGGTATCCCGATGGATTGAAAACCCGAAAGGGCGATCCAAGAAAAAGTTATGGATTTAAAAGCAAGCGACTGCGATCTGCATTTGATCTGTGAGCTTATTCGATACACGATTATCCTGAAGGAAAGGAATCAGTTCAATCAGTCTTTTCAGAAGGCGAAACATGGGGAACATCGAAGATATACAGGTCATAGCCGAATCGATACATAGTGGTTGTCTGTTTCCAAATTGCCGATATTTGTATATATTCTTTTGCTTGTTTGCGTAATTACCTCTTTTTAGGAATTGCATCCGAATTTTAATTCCCCTATTTACAGGCCTTTCATCAATAAAATATTCACTTTAGTCCAAGAGCTTTTCATTTCCTGTTTTTACTTTTACTATTTTGTTTGTAAAAACGTCCGATATTTTTGATAAACTTTACAGGTGAAAACATGAGGTTGTACAGAGTGTAATGAAAGTAATGGATTTGCTTGAATGATAAGTGTCATGAATGGTAACCCAGGTAGCCATTTCGCACATGGGACATCGTATTGTTTCTTGTTTGTTGAAGGATGACCGGGTCCTCTCCCCAGTAGAGCTTTTCTCTTCAGCAATGAAGTGCTAACAGTAATGCATGGTGAACCATTCCTCCCCTAGCAGGAGTTCAGAGTTGTATTTCCCAGCTGAAGTGGGTTCGTACTACCCAGCGAGTGTCCGAGGGTTGACTATTTTAGATAGAATGCAGTCAGGCATTTTGTTCAACGAAAATTTTTGTTCCCCCACAGCAGAGGTTTTGTCTTCCCCACAGAATCCTGTTATCAAACCAGAAGTGCTGTCACCAGCGGAGGTGTAGCGTATCTCCAGCGGAGCAGAGTTTCTGCCTCCCTGCAAAGGCTGATCCCCGGTAGGGTGGATTTATGCTCAGCATATTCAGCAGAGTAAGGATAAAGGATATTCCCTCAGTAGCAGGGTGGTTTCAATTCCGTGTTACTCTCCGACAGAGGCAACGTCTTTGACGTCCTTCCCCAACGTAGTCGACGTTCTGGTGTCTCCCCAACAATCTCAGTACTCAGAAATTTTTCCCCCTAGCAAAGGTTAGTGTTGATTCCCTCGACAGGTACATCAACGACAGATTGATATCTCCAGCTAAGTCCAATGATTATTGACATCTTTTAGGATCAGTTGTCGGGATGAGCTCCCACAGATGGTATTCTCATTATCCTCAGGGCAGATATTTAAGCAAAGCGTGATTCATTTCCAGAAGAGTGGAGTTTTCGGTAGAAGTCTCTGATATCCCTAGTAGGATGGAGTTTTATTTGTACATCCCCAGCAGAGCGGATTGTTACTTGTATGACCCCAGCAGGGCAGACTTCCTTCCCAAGCAGAGTGGAACTTTCAGCACTATTCTTGATTCCCCACTGAGTGGAGTTTTGGTGTTTCCCCCAACAGGGTGAAGTTTTTCAAGGAGAGCCATCCAGGGCGTATTCCTCAGCAGAGTTGGTTGCTGGTCTTTTCAGCACTCCTCCGGGTTAGGTTCCTTTGCATTTTGCGTAGCATCCTCTTAAATGCATAGCGTTTCCATTTCATATGGATCATTACGCCATTTTCAAACATATACATCTGAAGCATAAGCCAGGGTTGATACCTTTGGTGCCAGTTGTCTCTTTGGGAGATGATGTTTTATTTAAGAGATTTCCATGTTACCCCCGTCAGGGTGGATCTTTGGGTTGTTCATTTTATTGGATTCTTCCCAGCTAAGTCGTTTGGTTAAACGTCTTCATCATCCCCAAGGGAGTCGCTTGTATAAATGTTTTCTTCCCTGGCTGAGTCGTTTGTTTAAACGTATTTTTCCCAACAGAGTTGTTTGTTTGACTTCTCTTTCCTCAGCTAAGTCATTTGTTTAAACGTCTTTTTCTTGGCAGAGTCATTTGTTTAAACCTCCCTTTTCATATCGGAGCATTCTTTGCAAGTTTTGAGTCGGTTGATTCTGTTGCCTGCCTATTCTGGGTGTGTCATTCCAACTTTTGGTTGGTATTCCCCAACGTAGTCTGGAGTCTTGTGTTTGGTATTCCAACTTTTGGTTGGTAATCCTTGGGTGTGTTATCCCAACTCTTGGTTGGTAACCTTTGGTTCCCCCTGCAGAGTCGTTATCCTAACTCTTGGTTGGTAGTCTTTGCTTCATTCCAACTTTTGGTTGGTGACCCATTGGTGGTTGGATGTTATTCCAAATTTTGGTTGGTAATCCTTATTTCCCTCAACGAAGTCGGTTATTCCAACTTTTGGTTGGTAGTCTTCGTTGTAGTCATTTAGCCTTCATTCAACATTTTCGTCAATCCTAACTTTTGGTTAGTAGCCTTGTATTCCAACTCTGGGTTGGTATTTCTGGATGATCATCCCAAATTTTGGTTGGTAGTCTTCTGTGGTGGAGTCAGCTTTATTTGGTGCCTCGGCGGTCCTAACTTTTGATTAGTAGCCTTGTTTCTCAACTTTTGGTTGGTAATCCCTAGTTGGGTCTAGAGTTTTGTTGACGTTATTCCGACTTTTGGTTGATAGTCTGCCTTTTCCGGATGTCATTCCAACTCTTGGTTGCAAACCCTTTGGTGGTGGTATGTTTATCCCAACTTTTGGTTGATAGTCCTCCTCTATTCCCCGGAGGAGTCGTTATCCTAACTTTTGGTTGGTAATTGGTGTTTCGTCAGATTTGTTTGATTCCAACTTTTGGTTGGTGAGGTTTTGTTGATGTTATTCCAACTCTTGGTTGGTAATTGTTGCGGTGAGAATAGGATATCAAATTATTGATTAATTTGAATCACAATCTTTGATTCACAACCGGTCTTTGATTTATCTGAAGGAAAGGTTAAAGAAAGGAAAGCCCTATTTTGCATCGTAAACACAATGCGGGGAAAGATCTAGGGTTTGGGGGTTGGTTAAGCTTAAGGAAGGTATTAGCATCCTAAACTTCTGTAGCACTCTACAGGAACCTCTTGTTTTAAATGTGCTATTGCTAATGGTTATCTGCTTAAGGGTAATGCTAAAGGTTAAGGGTACAGAGAAAGACCTAAGGGTTAGTCCTAAGTTTACTCGCCAAGATTCGCATCTTATGCCTATGTATCCGAGGTAGGGGATGGAATCAGAGTAACCGTAGTTCCCCTACAGAGGGAGGAAGAGGAATTTCTTGACTGTGGTCAAGGTTCTAGGGGGGTGTAAACATTCATAGGGAAGCACTTACTTGGAGTGCGGCGACTCCAATTTCTACGTTGTAAAGTTGAATTGCAACGGGTGATGTAAGTATTTCACGGCGGGAACTTACATGGAGTGCGGTGACTCCTAATCCTAAGGCTAAGATAAAGGGTAAGAGTGTCCACGGCTGGACACCTAAGCATGAGTACGGCGACTCAAAGTCTTAAGGTTTGAAGAGGTAAGGGTGTGTCCATAGCGGGACGCCTAAGTACGAGTACGTCGACTCGGGTTCTAAGGCTAGGGTCAGCGAGGGTAAAGGATATTGACACGGCGGTCAAACTGTTAAACCCTTCCTTCGGAGGGAAATAAACGGAGAATAGAAAATAGTGAAAATTAATAATCAATGAAGATAGTGAAGTAATATACAAGTGATAGTAATGAGATGTGAATAGTGATGATGACGTTAGATAAATAATGAAAAAAAGGGTTAACAAACAGGCTCATGGATAATTGACGTTAGGAATGGATTGATGGAATCAGGATTGGTGAAATTAGAATTGAGGAAATTAGAAATTAGGTGGTACTTTGAGAATTTTATTATTAAATGAAAATTAGACAAACGTTAGAATTAATTAAAATATGGTTTTGTGAGGTTTTCATGTAATAAAAGAAAAAAAGATTTGAATTAAAATTAAAATAAAAGGGGATTAGAAATTAAATTTAAAAAAAGGTTATTCTTGAATAGAAAAAAAGATATATTTAAAATAAAACTTAAATCTAAATTATCTACAAAGATTAAAAATTATTTAAAAAAAGAGTTTTAAAGGTTTTTAAAAATTGGAAAGGAAACACATTTTTTGTTTATTATTATTATTAATTAAAATTGCAAATGAAAAAGAAATAACTAAATAAATAAAAAACTGAAAAAATAATAAAACATAAAGAAAAGGAAATGGGTCGGACCTGGGTGGTCAGGCCCCAGGACCCGACCCAACTGGCATAAAAGGGGGGGGGGGGTTGGAAAATTAGGGTTTTAACCCTAATTCCCACATGCAGCCGCGCCAGCCCCCTTGCTCTCTCTCTCTCTCTCTCTCTCTCTCTCTCTCTCTCTCTCTCTCTCTCTCTCTCTCTCTCTCTCTCTCTCTCTCTCTCCAATTTCTTTCTCCTATCTCTCCTCTCATCTTCTTTCACGCTCATGGCCTTCTTATTTTTCTTTCTAATCCTGAAAAAAACAAATGAAAAGAAAATTATTATGACGGTGGCTTACGGTTCCTTTTCCGACAATGATAAAGAAATTCTGAGCCGGTTTTTGCGGTTTGTGTTGATTTCACGGTGACGGTTCACAGATTTGGGTTGTTGATGAAGAATCTGGTTTTCATTTTATGGTCGATGATGAGAGTTCTCTAAGGCTAGTGGGTTTTCGGATGGATCTGTGGGATCTTCCAGAACTGTGACAATTTTTCGTTCTTTCATATGAGGCTGTCTTTTTTCGTCCGTTTTTGTGATGTTTCAGATCCTTTTTATAACATCTTCTTAGAATGAATTGGAGATTTAAAACCGTTTTTATTTGATTTGATTTTATATTGATTTGGAACTTTTTGCCAATCTCGTTTTTGGATTTGATTTTATTATCTCTCTTTTATACTTTCGGAACCGTTAATGGTGATGAATTCGTTTTTGGATTTGGCCCATTAATGCTTTATCATTTCTGGATCCGTTGTCATGGTCCCGAAGATATTTCCAATCTTGTGATTTTCGAATATTAATGATGGTGTATTTTCGATTCGGATTTTTGTGGGTTGTGATATGTTTCCATTTTGGATTCGTTCATTGATGGTGATTGGATTTTCGGATTTTGTTTCCTCTGATATTTGGATCTGTTCATCGTTTTTGGAATTATTTTGATGAAGCTGATAATATCCAGTTGCAAACACTTCCGGCCCCACTTGCAGAGGCAAGGTAATCGATCCGAAGACTGTTCTCCGCGTGCCGTCAAACGCTCTGACTACCAAATCACTGGGTGTACACAAGATTCCTCGAACATCCAGCTTCATCATCGCCTTCTTGGGCAGCACATTCAAAGATGATCCGGTGTCAACCAATACGTGCGACATTGTTGATCCCCTACACTCAACAGATACATGTAATGCCATATTATGATCTCTCCCTTTCGGAGTCAAGTCAAAATCAGTAAAGCCCAGACTGTGGCCTGCATTCACATGTGCCAATACTCCTTCTAGCTGATTTACAGAGACGTCCTGGGGTACAAAAGAAGTGTCCAGGACCTTCAGCAAAGCATTTCGGTGAGCTTCCGAACACAACAGCAATGACAAGATAGATATTTTGGACGGCGTCTGCTGCAGATGCTCCACAATCTTATAATCACTATTCCGAATCAAGCGCATGAATTCTTCTACATCCTTAGATGCTGCTTCTTTTTCACTTGCTTGTACCGGAACATTCTCAACCGCTTTCCCTTTTCCTTTCGCTAGTCTTTCGGCCTCCACTTCAGGAGATATAAAGATCCTGCCGCTCCTCGTCATGCCTCCTGAGCCAACAACATTATCCACAATCTCCGCTGACTGCCTGTTAACATCAATCTTTATCCCATCACAATACACCTCCAGCCCATATGACCATGGGACTGCTTTCGTGTTCTCATACGGGATTGGCCCGGCCTTAGTTATGGTAATCGGTGGTCGCTGAGCTGGCGCTGCAATAGTGATCGTCTTCCGAGGAATCGTCACCGTGGCCACATCACTCCGATTATCCACTATTGCCCCTGCAGGCTCCTCAGTTGCCGTTCGATCAAACTGCAATACCCCTTCATCAATTAAAGCCTGGATGCCTTTCTTCAAATCCTCACACCCCCCAGCTAGGGTCCAACAATCTAAGCAATACTCGTTACATCCCGGGTAAACACCTCCTTGCAACAGTCGGCTCTTTATCTCGCTCAGCGGCGTCTTTAAATCCTCAACATCCATAATCAGATTCAACCCTTCCTCCGTCAGAATGGCGTTAGCCCCATGATTAGGCATGGGTTTCTGGACTATATTCGGACCTGCCGTTCCGAAATTGATAGTCTTGTTGTCTAAGAGATCCTGCACGACGTGCTTAAAAGCATGGAAACCTTCTATATCGTGACCCGGGGCCCCAGAATGAAACTCACAGTGCCTGCTTGCATCATAGCCGAACGGGGGAGCTCCCGTTATCGGCGCCAGAGTTCTTTTCTCTACCAGATTCAATCCCAACAATGTCTGCAATAGATCGGCATAGGTTGAGGGAGGTTTCTCAAACACTCTTCTCGGTTTATTACCCTGGAATCTTCGCTGAGCTTGCTGTGCCCCCTGCTGAGGCTGCTGCTGCTGTGGCATTGGTTGCTGCTGAACCGGTTGTTGTTGCTGGATTGGTTGTTGCTGATAGGGAATAGTAACACTCGACACCTGCTGCGGCTGACGGTATTGACCTCTTCCCCTGCCTCGGCCTCGGCCTCGGCCTCCAAATACTGCACTCGCCTCGCCCTGACGGCGCCCACCATAAGCTTTCCTATTACTGCCAGATGCAGTTGATTCATCGACTTGGAACTTTCCTTGCTTAATATTACGCTCAATCTTTTCCCCCATCAAAATCAGGTCTGAAAAACTGGCCAGAGACGTATGAAACAGCATATCATGAAACAGCCCTGTGAATGTGCCGACAAACATATCATTCATTTCCTTATCTTCTACAGGAGGACGGAACCTGGCAGCCATATCGCGCCACCTTTGCGCGTACTCTTTAAAACTCTCCCCCTTCTTCTGCGAAAGCCCGGCCAACTGGACCCGATTGGGTGCCAGGTCGCTGTTATACTTGTAATGGGCTACAAACGCCTCCGCCAATTGCTTCCAGGTCTTGATATCAGTTGGCTCCAACCCCATGTACCACTCTAGGGAAGGACCCGATAGACTATCCTGAAAGAAATGCATTAGCATTCTTTCATCAGTGGAGTATGCAGACATCTTTCTGTAATAAGCTCGCACATGCACTTTCGGACATGTGTCTCCTTTGTACTTGTCGAACGCAGGCGCTTTGAATTTAATTGGCACCCTCAAGCCAGGTACCAAGCCCATGGTTGCCATGTCCAAACCCACAGCACTCTGATTTAAAACTCCCTTCATCTGCTCTTCCAGCATTCTAATCTTTTGGGAATCATCCATCGGCCCTTCAAAACCTCCTCCGGAGAAGGCGTCGTCCTGTTGATCCTCTTGCCACATACCGTTTCCAGCCCCGTACCCATCATACGCATTATTACGTCCGGCTCTGATCTGATTCATTCCCGGACCCCGGCCTCTGTTGCCGTACCCTTGAACACCTCCAGCAGGACCACAAGCCATAAATCCAGCACCGTTTCCGTTTCCAAAGCCTCCGTAACCCTGATGGACCATACCATAACCATCTTGCCCAAAGCCTTGAGCATTAAAGCCATACTTGCCAGTGTTGTCGAATCCCTGATCGTTGAATCCGAACCCAGTATTGACAAAGCCATTGCCTCCTAGATTATCTCCCAGATTGACATCACCCAGCCCAGCATTATGGACAGCAGTTTCATTCCCCATTCCGACGTTACCATTCACAGCAGCGGTAGCGTTGTTGATATTAGCGGCAGGTATATTGACCACGGGCGGAGCCACTGGCGTGGGAGTGCCGTCTCCATGAGCAGTATCAACCCGGACAGACTGATGATCGTCATTACCATGACCAGCGTTGCGAGCCAACAGAGGCTGGACCATGGCCTGCAAATTCTCTTGCCCTTTTGCTATAGCTTCCATGGTCTGCATGAAGAGGGCGAGCTTCTCGCGCACATCCTGCATCTCGTTCTGAATTTGGTCCATGACTTTTCGACAGTTGGAGCGTGTAGAATAGCGGTGCGGATGTTGATCTGGAATCCTGTTAAGTACCTGGTGCAAAGCAGGAGATAAGACACCATTCAAAGATTACCTGTAATGCAATATGAATATGAATGCAATGCAATGTGTCTGTGCATTAGGGAAGTTCATTCCCCCAGTTCTAGTGCGAAGGTGCCAGTGCAGTGACAGTGCTGACAATAGGAATATCGGAGCTGAATCATAGAAAGCCTCATATATTGCTGAGAGAATCAATAAGTCCAGGGTACAATATCACTGAGAGTACGAAGAAGGCATGACCTCAACCAACAATCCTGGTGATGGTCAGCACTATGCAAATAAAGCATACAAATAACTACATGAAATGATCAAATCCTCCCAAAAGTCTGGTACTCCTCTATCAACTTCTTGGTCTCCGGATGGCTTGGTCGATCAAGCAGCCCTTCAACAAGCTGGTTTCTCCTCTTAAGAACACGGCGTACGTCTTCAGCAGTTTCTTCCCATGTTGCTTCTCCGAAGCAATCTTCTAACTTTCGCTTCTGAGACACTGCTTCATCTCTGGATTTGATTGCCTTGTTCAGTGCATGCTGGACACTATACCGGGTCATCACTTCCTCCTCACACTTCTCGATGCTAGACTTCAACTTCTCTTCGAGGTCGGAAATTTGCTGCTTCAGCTTATCTTCCCTCTTCTTGTTGTTGGTGAGTGTAGCATTCCAAGTCTTATTGCAAGAAGATATCTCTCGGTGTGCTGCGTCGAGCGCTTTCTTTTTGGCTTCCAGCATGTCATGGGAGCTTCTGA
>CAWUDS030001533.1:0-50949 GCA_963859935.3 Lathyrus sativus
TCTTCCACGTAAGGGATGCTCTTGATATGTCCACGTAAGGACTCTGATCTTTCCACGTAAGGAAACTCCGTCTCTTTTCCACGTAAGGAATCATTTTCTCTTTCCACGTAAGGAATCTCAATCTTTCCACGTCAGGAACTGAAACTTCTCTTTCTCTTCCACGTAAGGAACACACTTTCTTTCCACGTTAGGAATACTGTCATTTCCGCGTAAGGAAACTATCTTTTTCCACGTAAGGAATCCAACTTGATATGTCCGCGTAAGGACTACATCATCCACGTTAGGACCCATTTCTCCTCATTAGGAATAATAATTTCTTTGATTTGTCCACTTCAGGACACTGATCTCGTCTTGATATGTCCACGTTAGGACTCTGATCTCGTCTTGATTTGTCCACGTTAGGACTCAGGCGTCTTCAACCCGCTGAGGAAATAAGACTTGTCCACGTAAGGACTCATGCACCTTTGACCCACTGGGGAAATAACTTGTCCGCGTCAGGACACCAACACAAAGAGTAATCACTTTTGTCAACGTCATGACCTCCCATTCCACTAATTTCGAGAAACCGAATCTGCCCACGATAGGACTAACACAACTCACCAATCCAGGGAAATAAACCTGTCCACGTTAGGACGCCCACTTCTGAAGAAATCCCGTCAATAGGAATAAATTGTCCGCGTCAGGACTTAGTTCTTCAATGATCCTCACCCACAAAACTCCTTAGCATTGACGTAACAGCGACTTTGAGATGAACTCTACTGGGGATGTCTGGAAACCAAACTACCGGACGCCTGCTCTGATAACCGGCGGCGGCCTCTGAAATTCTGATTCATGGAACCCGTTGATGACAGACAAACTCTGCTTGGGGATAAGGAGACATTCTGCCTACTGTCTCTGGCGGGGAAAATAAGAGACATTTGCATAAATGACTCTATTAGAGACAAAGAGAATCTCATCATGCTAACTCTGTGGGGGAATACTGCCGAAACTGACGTTATCATTGGATGTCTCCTGCCGAGATCTTGAATGTTTGGTAATTCATTCGAGCGAGAATTCTCTCCACCTGAACTGCTAGAGTACAGAAACTGCTTCAGCAAAATAAATGCTGGAAGGATAATGCCGACTCCGCCGGGAATAGCCAGATGCTACAGAATTATTCCAACAAAATAAATGCTGGAAGGGTAAAGTCGACCCCGCTGGGAAATTGGGAACTCAAACCAAACGCCTTGTTGAGGTATCCCCCTGCTGGGGAATATGACTTTGCTGGGGAATAGCAGATGTGCATAGTTCGATCGGACTTTCTGCTGGAACGTGAACTGATATCACCAGTATCTCTGACAAAATAAATGACAGGACCCACCATCAACTCTGCTTGGGAGAGTCATAATCTTCGAATTCCACCGGAAGGAAAAAACACTTGCTGAAAAGAGAACTCCGCTGGGGATGGGATGATTCTCTTGGGGAAAATTAACTGACTCCCCTGGGAGAGAGTGCATGACCCTGCGAGGAAAGATGAACCTGTCTGAATACAGCCTTATGATCTTAGAATCGCCAAACTCTGCTGAGGACGCATAACTTCTCTGGAGCACGGCCTTTGGATAAGCTACGGCTAGCTGGGGAATTCTTTCCTTCTTCAAGAAGAACATGCATGACCTGCGTGGGGATCAAGTCTTTCGTTATCGCAATCTTTTGATCACCTTCTTCGTATGGTTAGGAAACCTGCAACAACACAAACAAGACACGACAAGCCTGTGCAATCAAATCAATTCAGGTTAGTGACGTTACACTCAGTTAATTCAAAGCTTTAGCAATTGTTGGCAAGGGCCAGTGATGTTATACTCATGCTAGCTTCAATAAACTTAGGCGTTTTATCATGCACAAAACAGTAAAGAACAGGCATCAAGTACTGAATAACACATTTTCATTGATTGGGCCCCTGAATGGGCGGAGTTTTTTGTACACGGGATGTAACTCCTGAAAAGAGGAAGCTACGCAAAGCAAATACATAAGTATGCGCAAGAAGCATGAATATTTTGACAAATTAAATTTTGTACACATGTCGGCAACGGGATGCAGATGAACACCACGAACTGATCCTCCCATGACTCGTCCGACTCTAATACTTTTCCCGGTATCCCCACTTCTGAAGAGATTGTATCCGATAACTGACTTCTCAAATGTATTCTCCCGCATTGATGCTCATTGCAATATCAAATTCGGATCGCAGTCATTTGCTTTTCAAATCCCTAACTTTTGCGTGAACCGCCCCTTACGGGTTTTCAGTTCACCGGGATACCCCTTTTTGCCGAAGCCGCCCAGTGTAGGTTTTCAACTTCGCGGGTGTACATTTTTTCAATTTTATCCCTAACTTTTGCCCGAACCTTTCATTCTGTTTTTGGTTCGCCAGGATGCCCCATTTTTGCCTGGACTCTCTTTTTTCTGTCCAGCGGGTCTATTTTAAGCAAAGTATTTTTTAACTGTGTCCGAATTCACAGGTGACGCAAAGTCTTCTCCGTCCATGGTGGACAACAACAACGCTCCTCCTGAAAAGACCTTACTGACAACGTATGGCCCTTCGTAGTTGGGGGTCCACTTGCCCCTGTGATCTGCTTGCGGCGGGAGAATCCTTTTCAGCACAAGGTCGCCCGTCTGAAAGCTTCGCGGAAGTATCTTCTTGTCGTACGCTTTCTTCATTCGTCTTTGGTACAAACGACCGTATGCCAGAGAAGCTAGCCTCTTCTCATCCATCAAACTCAGTTGGTTCAATCTATTCGTTACCCATTCTGCCTCGTCCAGCTGAACGTCTCGCAATACCCTCAGAGAAGGGATCTCAACTTCCAATGGTAGTACCGCTTCCATTCCGTATACCAACGAGAACGGAGTTGCCCCGGTTGATGTGCGTACCGTCGTACGATAACCGTGCAAAGCGAAAGGTAGCATCTCGTGCCAATCTTTATAGGTCACCACCATTTTCTGGACGATCTTCTTGATATTCTTATTGGCCGCTTCGACAGCGCCATTCATCTTGGGTCGGTAAGGGGAGGAGTTGTGATGTTCGATCTTGAAATTCTGACAGAGCTCCTTCATCATTTTGTTGTTCAGGTTAGAACCATTATTCGTGATTATCCGCTCGGGGATCCCATATCGGCAAATGATATCTCTCTTGATGAATCTAGCCACCACTTGCTTCGTTACATTTGCGTAAGACGCCGCTTCCACCCACTTGGTGAAATAATCGATTGCTACTAGGATGAACCGATGCCCATTAGAAGCCGTCGGCTCAATCTTTCCAATCATATCGATTCCCCACATCGAGAATGGCCATGGAGATGACATCACATTTAGAGGACTCGGAGGCACGTGTATCTTGTCAGCATAGATTTGGCACTTGTGGCACTTTCTTGCGAACTTGAAACAATCAGTTTCCATTGTCAGCCAAAAATAACCTGCCCTCAGCAGTTTTCTCGTCATAGCATGTCCACCAGCATGCGTACCAAATGCACCTTCGTGAATTTCCTCCATGAGAAGCTTTGCCTCCTTCTCGTCTACACAACGCAACAACACCAAATCGTGGTTCCTTCTGTATAAGACGCCATCCGGGTTCAAATAGAAATTGCCCGCTAATCTCCTGAGAGTCTTCTGATCTTGACTGGATGCCCCAGCCGGATACTCTTTATTCTTCAGGAAATTAAGGATATCGAAATACCACGGTTTGTCATCAGATGCTTCATCAATAGCAAATACATAAGCTGGCCTGTCCAACCGAGAGATAGTGATTTGGGGAGCTTCGTTCCAGAAGTTGACCTTGTACATGGAAGACAAAGTGGCAAGGGCGTCAGCCATTTGATTTTCTGCCCGTGGTACGTGATGCAATTCAACTTTGTCGAAGAAAGGCAACAATCTCCTTGCATAATTCATGTAATGTATCAAGTTAGGCTGACGTGTCTCCCATTCCCCTTTGATCTGATTCACTACCAGAGCTGAGTCTCCGTATACGTCTAGATGTTTGATTCGCAAATCAATGGCTTCTTCAAGCCCCATTATACAAGCTTCGTATTCGGCCTCATTGTTGGTAACGGCAAAAGTCAATCGAGCAGTAAACGGGATGTGAGACCCGTGCGGCGTGGTGATAATCGCCCCTATTCCGCTACCGTAAGCATTCACAGCTCCGTCAAATATCATCTGCCATTTGGACCCCGGCTCTGGCCCTTCGTCTGGCAACGGCTCTTCGCAATCTTTCATCTTGAGGTACATGATATCCTCGTCAGGAAAATCAAATCTCATCGATTGATACTCTTCAATAGGCTGCTCCGCCAGATACTCAGACAGCACACTCCCTTTTATAGCCTTTTGCGAGACGTATTGAATGTCATATTCAGTCAAGACCATCTGCCAACGGGCAATTCTACCTGACAACGCCTGCTTTTCGAATATATATTTGATAGGATCCATCTTCGAGATGAGCATGGTTGTATGATTCAGCATGTACTGCCTCAAACGCTTGGCGGCCCAGGCTAGCGCGCAACAAGTTTTCTCCAGCATTGTGTATCGAGATTCACAATCTGTAAACTTCTTGCTCAAGTAATAGATCGCATGCTCTTTTCTCCCCGTCTCGTCGTGTTGACCGAGAACACAACCCATGCTTCCCTCAAGAACCGTCAAATACATTATCAAGGGTCTCCCTGCCACTGGGGGTATCAAAATAGGAGGCTCCTGCAGATACTTCTTTATTTTATCAAACGCCTTTTGACAATTTTCGTTCCACGTCACAGCTTGATCTTTCTTCAACAGCTTGAATAATGGTTCACACGTGGCCGTTAGGTGAGATATGAACCGGGCAATGTAGTTCAACCTCCCTAAGAACCCGCGCACCTCTTTCTCTGTTTTAGGCGTCGGCATTTCTTGAATCGCTTTTATTTTAGCAGGATCGACCTCTATTCCTCTTTCGCTTACGATAAACCCCAGCAGTTTACCCGATCTCACCCCGAAGGTGCATTTATTAGGGTTCAGCCTCAGCCTGAACTTCCTAAACCTTTTAAACAACTTCAGCAGATTCACCAGATGCTCTTCCTCCGTCTGGGATTTAGCAATCATATCGTCAACATAAACTTCGATCTCTTTATGCATCATGTCATGAAAGAGAGTCGTCATCGCACGCTGATACGTTGCCCCAGCATTTTTCAAACCAAAGGGCATCACTTTGTAGCAAAATGTTCCCCACGGCGTTATGAAAGTAGTCTTCTCCATATCCTCTGGCGCCATTTTAATTTGATTATAGCCTGAAAAGCCATCCATGAAGGAGAATACAGAGTATTGAGCAGTATTATCAACTAACACGTCAATGTGAGGAAGTGGAAAATCGTCTTTTGGGCTTGCTTTATTCAAATCTCTATAATCCACGCACATTCGAACCTTGCCATCTTTCTTTGGCACTGGTACGATGTTGGCAACCCATGAAGGATACTTCGTTACAGCCAGGAAACCAGCGTCCCACTGTTTCTGAACTTCCTCCTTGATCTTCATTGCCATATCTGGTCGAGTTCTGCGAAGCTTTTGTTTAACTGGCGGGCACTCTTCTTTCAGTGGCAGGCGATGCACAACCATATCTGTATCGAGCCCCGGCATATCTTGATACGACCAAGCGAATACATCATTATACTCTCGGAGCATTTCAACCAGTCCTCGCTTGATATCACTCTGCAATGCGGCTCCGATACGAATATTTTTCTCAACCCCTTCCGACCCCAAATTGATAATTTCGATAACCTCGTCGTGAGGCAGAATGGCCCTTTCCTCTTGCTTCACTAACCAAGACAGTTCTTCAGGAACGTCGCTATCTTCGACAACCTCTTCTTCGGTCTGGAATACCGGGTGATCGAAGTCGGGACGAGTCATAGGTGGTTCAAGGATGTCATCTGAAAATGTTATCCTGCAAAAGGAATGGTTAAGTGCTTCAAAATGCGTATAAAGCGAATAACCACATTGCCATTTTATTGAAAAATACAAAACAGGAAAGACAGGGATTACGGTATTTGCACATGAAAAAACGCCATTCATTTAATGATTAACGTGCAATGTTTATAACAACACAGCCCTAAGCAAATCCTGATGCCCCGGGCAAGACATCAGATTATTCAACAATTAATAAAGCAAAGCATTACTGTTTAAAAGTCACAGGAACAAGCTCCTGAATAGACCAGTTGCACAGTCCTTGTCCTGGCGTGCTTGGCTGAATCCAGGCATCCATATCACAGTCGCTGTCTCCTTCATCAGACTCTGAAGCAGCATTGACAGTTTCATGACATACTCCACTGGCGGAGATGGTGATTGACTTTCTGAAATGAGGGGCCCCCACGGAAGGAGTTGATGACGACGGTCGGTACCCCAGTCCGAACCGGTCCATTTTCACAGGAATGTCCAGCACCTTGCCCCAGCCCTTGGCTTCTCCTGCTTCCACTAGCGCTTGAGCTTCCTTATACGATGAGACAGCTATCTCTGGCACTTTGCTTGGCCCGGGACCCTTGTCCTTGATGCGCAAACCTTCGAATGCCTGGCACGGTGTCTCGTGGATCTCCCCGTCGACTTCCACATATTTAAACGAAGATAGATGGCTGACCAGGATGTCTTCTTCTCCGCACACGGTGACCACGCTGTCTCCGACCATATACTTTAACTTCTGATGCAGGGTAGACGTGACTGCCCCTGCCCCATGAATCCAGGGTCTTCCCAGCAAGCAGCTGTACGCAGGCTGTATATCCATGATATAAAACTCAGTTGCAAACACTTCCGGCCCCACTTGCAGAGGCAAGGTAATCGATCCGAAGACTGTTCTCCGCGTGCCGTCAAACGCTCTGACTACCAAATCACTGGGTGTACACAAGATTCCTCGAACATCCAGCTTCATCATCGCCTTCTTGGGCAGCACATTCAAAGATGATCCGGTGTCAACCAATACGTGCGACATTGTTGATCCCCTACACTCAACAGATACATGTAATGCCATATTATGATCTCTCCCTTTCGGAGTCAAGTCAAAATCAGTAAAGCCCAGACTGTGGCCTGCATTCACATGTGCCAATACTCCTTCTAGCTGATTTACAGAGACGTCCTGGGGTACAAAAGAAGTGTCCAGGACCTTCAGCAAAGCATTTCGGTGAGCTTCCGAACACAACAGCAATGACAAGATAGATATTTTGGACGGCGTCTGCTGCAGATGCTCCACAATCTTATAATCACTATTCCGAATCAAGCGCATGAATTCTTCTACATCCTTAGATGCTGCTTCTTTTTCACTTGCTTGTACCGGAACATTCTCAACCGCTTTCCCTTTTCCTTTCGCTAGTCTTTCGGCCTCCACTTCAGGAGATATAAAGATCCTGCCGCTCCTCGTCATGCCTCCTGAGCCAACAACATTATCCACAATCTCCGCTGACTGCCTGTTAACATCAATCTTTATCCCATCACAATACACCTCCAGCCCATATGACCATGGGACTGCTTTCGTGTTCTCATACGGGATTGGCCCGGCCTTAGTTATGGTAATCGGTGGTCGCTGAGCTGGCGCTGCAATAGTGATCGTCTTCCGAGGAATCGTCACCGTGGCCACATCACTCCGATTATCCACTATTGCCCCTGCAGGCTCCTCAGTTGCCGTTCGATCAAACTGCAATACCCCTTCATCAATTAAAGCCTGGATGCCTTTCTTCAAATCCTCACACCCCCCAGCTAGGGTCCAACAATCTAAGCAATACTCGTTACATCCCGGGTAAACACCTCCTTGCAACAGTCGGCTCTTTATCTCGCTCAGCGGCGTCTTTAAATCCTCAACATCCATAATCAGATTCAACCCTTCCTCCGTCAGAATGGCGTTAGCCCCATGATTAGGCATGGGTTTCTGGACTATATTCGGACCTGCCGTTCCGAAATTGATAGTCTTGTTGTCTAAGAGATCCTGCACGACGTGCTTAAAAGCATGGAAACCTTCTATATCGTGACCCGGGGCCCCAGAATGAAACTCACAGTGCCTGCTTGCATCATAGCCGAACGGGGGAGCTCCCGTTATCGGCGCCAGAGTTCTTTTCTCTACCAGATTCAATCCCAACAATGTCTGCAATAGATCGGCATAGGTTGAGGGAGGTTTCTCAAACACTCTTCTCGGTTTATTACCCTGGAATCTTCGCTGAGCTTGCTGTGCCCCCTGCTGAGGCTGCTGCTGCTGTGGCATTGGTTGCTGCTGAACCGGTTGTTGTTGCTGGATTGGTTGTTGCTGATAGGGAATAGTAACACTCGACACCTGCTGCGGCTGACGGTATTGACCTCTTCCCCTGCCTCGGCCTCGGCCTCGGCCTCCAAATACTGCACTCGCCTCGCCCTGACGGCGCCCACCATAAGCTTTCCTATTACTGCCAGATGCAGTTGATTCATCGACTTGGAACTTTCCTTGCTTAATATTACGCTCAATCTTTTCCCCCATCAAAATCAGGTCTGAAAAACTGGCCAGAGACGTATGAAACAGCATATCATGAAACAGCCCTGTGAATGTGCCGACAAACATATCATTCATTTCCTTATCTTCTACAGGAGGACGGAACCTGGCAGCCATATCGCGCCACCTTTGCGCGTACTCTTTAAAACTCTCCCCCTTCTTCTGCGAAAGCCCGGCCAACTGGACCCGATTGGGTGCCAGGTCGCTGTTATACTTGTAATGGGCTACAAACGCCTCCGCCAATTGCTTCCAGGTCTTGATATCAGTTGGCTCCAACCCCATGTACCACTCTAGGGAAGGACCCGATAGACTATCCTGAAAGAAATGCATTAGCATTCTTTCATCAGTGGAGTATGCAGACATCTTTCTGTAATAAGCTCGCACATGCACTTTCGGACATGTGTCTCCTTTGTACTTGTCGAACGCAGGCGCTTTGAATTTAATTGGCACCCTCAAGCCAGGTACCAAGCCCATGGTTGCCATGTCCAAACCCACAGCACTCTGATTTAAAACTCCCTTCATCTGCTCTTCCAGCATTCTAATCTTTTGGGAATCATCCATCGGCCCTTCAAAACCTCCTCCGGAGAAGGCGTCGTCCTGTTGATCCTCTTGCCACATACCGTTTCCAGCCCCGTACCCATCATACGCATTATTACGTCCGGCTCTGATCTGATTCATTCCCGGACCCCGGCCTCTGTTGCCGTACCCTTGAACACCTCCAGCAGGACCACAAGCCATAAATCCAGCACCGTTTCCGTTTCCAAAGCCTCCGTAACCCTGATGGACCATACCATAACCATCTTGCCCAAAGCCTTGAGCATTAAAGCCATACTTGCCAGTGTTGTCGAATCCCTGATCGTTGAATCCGAACCCAGTATTGACAAAGCCATTGCCTCCTAGATTATCTCCCAGATTGACATCACCCAGCCCAGCATTATGGACAGCAGTTTCATTCCCCATTCCGACGTTACCATTCACAGCAGCGGTAGCGTTGTTGATATTAGCGGCAGGTATATTGACCACGGGCGGAGCCACTGGCGTGGGAGTGCCGTCTCCATGAGCAGTATCAACCCGGACAGACTGATGATCGTCATTACCATGACCAGCGTTGCGAGCCAACAGAGGCTGGACCATGGCCTGCAAATTCTCTTGCCCTTTTGCTATAGCTTCCATGGTCTGCATGAAGAGGGCGAGCTTCTCGCGCACATCCTGCATCTCGTTCTGAATTTGGTCCATGACTTTTCGACAGTTGGAGCGTGTAGAATAGCGGTGCGGATGTTGATCTGGAATCCTGTTAAGTACCTGGTGCAAAGCAGGAGATAAGACACCATTCAAAGATTACCTGTAATGCAATATGAATATGAATGCAATGCAATGTGTCTGTGCATTAGGGAAGTTCATTCCCCCAGTTCTAGTGCGAAGGTGCCAGTGCAGTGACAGTGCTGACAATAGGAATATCGGAGCTGAATCATAGAAAGCCTCATATATTGCTGAGAGAATCAATAAGTCCAGGGTACAATATCACTGAGAGTACGAAGAAGGCATGACCTCAACCAACAATCCTGGTGATGGTCAGCACTATGCAAATAAAGCATACAAATAACTACATGAAATGATCAAATCCTCCCAAAAGTCTGGTACTCCTCTATCAACTTCTTGGTCTCCGGATGGCTTGGTCGATCAAGCAGCCCTTCAACAAGCTGGTTTCTCCTCTTAAGAACACGGCGTACGTCTTCAGCAGTTTCTTCCCATGTTGCTTCTCCGAAGCAATCTTCTAACTTTCGCTTCTGAGACACTGCTTCATCTCTGGATTTGATTGCCTTGTTCAGTGCATGCTGGACACTATACCGGGTCATCACTTCCTCCTCACACTTCTCGATGCTAGACTTCAACTTCTCTTCGAGGTCGGAAATTTGCTGCTTCAGCTTATCTTCCCTCTTCTTGTTGTTGGTGAGTGTAGCATTCCAAGTCTTATTGCAAGAAGATATCTCTCGGTGTGCTGCGTCGAGCGCTTTCTTTTTGGCTTCCAGCATGTCATGGGAGCTTCTGAACTCTTGCCCCAGACGTTCACGCTTTTTCTTTTCCTCGGTCAACTCAGCTCCTAACCTGTTTACCAGTTCGATTTGTTGTTGGAAAGCATATACGGCCTTGTTTTTCTCGCTGCGTGCCTGGGCTAACTCTTGCTCTAACCCTTCATTAATCTTCATCAAGGCTTCTTTCTCCTTTACCACCTGTTCATAGACTTCTCTAGAAACAGTAGTTGGCTCGGCTACCGGAACGGGAACAAGAATGGGTGCATCCGGAAACGGCATCCTCAACTGACTAGCCCTCTCCTGAATCCAAACTCTATAAGGTGCATAGGCCTGACAGTCGTTCTTTCCTAACAGTGGCTTCCCTTTGCGGTTAATACGCGTCCAGGCATGTTGCAACTTGGCTAATAACTCCCCCTTCACGTCTCCGGTGAAGTACAGAGATTCCTGTACTTCTTCCTCTTGAGGTGGATTCTTCAGCGCATATCCGAACTGACGAATGAATAGAGAAGGGTTATAATTGATACACCCTTTTCTTCCGATCAACGGCACATTAGGGTACCCAGAACAGCTGAGGATAAGCTCGGATCCCAGCAGATCTCTATCAAACCACTCCATGTCTTCCGACGATAGCCTCATCAGACGCTCTGGCCAACCAACTGGAACTGTAGTCTCTGCAGCAGATCTTCCCTTAGGAAGGTGACTCTCAAACCACATACTCAATAAGGGCACCCACAGGTGAACGTTCTTCCCTCTTCCCTTCTCATTCTTGTAATGCAGTGAGTGATAGAGATCTCCGAGTAAGGTAGGCACAGGATTACCAGCGGCAAACAAGTAGAAAGCATCAAAGTCCACAAAATCCGGTATATTGGGGAATAAAACTATGCCATAAATGCACAAAGCCAACACAGCATTGAAAGCAACCCAGCACCCGCTTTTGGCGTACTCTTGGGCTTTACCAACTAAGAACTGAAATGAGAAGCCTGGAACTCCACGGGAAACAGTAGTCACAAGTTCGGAAGCATCAACATGCAAGGCTTTTGCCAATTCCTCCGGCTTGGGTTTGGCGCCATAATGAATGAATGGAACCTGGTTCTGCACGGGCAGCTCAACATACTCAGCGTATTCCTCCAGGGTTGGTCCCATAATAAAGTCAGAGAACGTAAAGCATCTCAAAGCAGGGTCGTAGAATTGTATCAAAGCATACAGCCGATCTAACTCTACCTCTGTAGGTTTGCACACTAATCTCAGTAGTCTACCATAGCTCATCCGGAAACTCCTACGAACACCCTCATCAGCAAGAGAGATCAACCCAAGTAGAGGAACAATATCAGGCGTAGGCAATTTGTAAGCAACCGTTCTCCTTAAGCTAGTCATGATCAAACACTCAGAAGTCTGGGTACTAGAACTAGGGAAATGCAAATGCGCCTGCAGCACAGACACACGTTAGTGAAATGCAAATGGTAATGGATATGCAGTGATGCAATGCAAGTAACATGCAACAGGGACCAAAGCTGTAGCTGAATAGCCTGAACCCAATCAAGAAAGGTCTCAGATAGACCATCCAGAAGTCCTCAAGCCCTGGTCTCAGATAGACCTAAAATAAAACTCCAACACTGGTCTCTGACAGACCTCAAATCATAACTCCGACTGGTCTCTGATAGACCTCAAATCACATCTCCAATGGGTCTCTGATAGACCTCAGAACACATCTCCAAATGGTCTCTGACAGACCTCAGAACTCATCTCTAATTGGTCTCTGACAGACCTCGGAACACATCTCCAAATGGTCTCTGACAGACCTCATAACTCACCATAAATAACCAGGATCTCTGATCAAGGAATAACCGGTAGTCTGGAGGTCTAGTTACCTGCATAACCCTGAATCCCCTCACAGGTGGGTGGCCCTATAACTGGCACAAGGTACGGCATCCTATGCGGTCGTCGGCGTCACAGACTTTCAGGGTTGATGATACGATTCCCAGAAGGAGTGGCATCATCAATTCCTGAAGAGGCCTCACTTAGCCAACTTCCAAATGATCGGTCCCCAGAGTCGACAATCCAACTAACCAGCAACCCACGCCAACCAAAGGAAGGGGCAGGAGGCCAACCAGAGGAACCTCGTCTGAGTGTAGATTTCATGGGACACCGAAGCAAGCAAAGCAAGCGGGCGCCCACTAATTTCTACTCTAATTCTAGGTGCACTCATACTCGAGCCCAGGTCCGGCTTATCTCAATCATAGAACACCCGTAACACCCCAACAGCAACAGATAATAAATAAGCCCCAAACAAGCGCTAGGATTGACTCTCTCTTAGGGGACGTTGGATCCCACATGCTTGGGGAACTATCGCAGTCCCCAGCAGAGTCGCCAGCTGTCGCTACTGCGAAAATCGGCGCCGGCTTAACAGAAGAGTCGCCACCGTGCGTTATTTATCCCACGGGAGGGAAAGGAAACGCTCAGGGTAAACCTCGCACAACACGGGAAAGGTATGGTCATCGCAACCAAAACCTGGGTTCGGGAGTCGGTTACGCAAAGGGAAGGTATTAGCACCCCTCACGTCCGTCGTACTCGACGGGATCCACGCTTGTTTTCGGGTATGGATTATTATTCTATCTAAACTATAGGTCAAGGGTTAAAAAGAAAATAAAATGGAAATAAAAATGACTCGGCAAAGTATCGCACTTTATGCCTACGTATTCCCGCCTGGAACGAGAAATCAGAGTCAACGTAGTTCGCCTACCTACGGGAAAGGAGGGGAAGGTTGCTCGCTAGGATATCGCATCCTATGCCTACGTACTTCCACACTGCATGGAAGATCAGAGCAAACGTAGTTCGGGCCACGTACGACACAAGTATGCCTTGATTGATTTTATCCCTTCTGAAAAAGGTTTTTCTGATTAACAGTCCCGGCGGACAAAAATGACGCTTTGATGAGTTCACCTTCTTTTACGGAAGAAGTGTCTTTTATTGTGTTTGAAATCTTTATGTGTTTTTCTGTTTGTTTTGAGAAAGAAAGAGACAGAACTCTAACCTACGGTTGCGAAGGGAAACAAACTAACCTAATGTTATCATGCATGGGTTAAGACCTAGTGTCTATCATGCTCCTCTCTTGCACAGAGAGAAACAGAGATCCTAAGGGATAGGCAAAAACAGAAACAATATCAGATATATGCAGTAAAACAGTAAAATGCATGGATGCAACAGCACAAGCGAGGCAAGGGAGTCCCACTCATCCTCGAACCTAGAAAACAATAGGCAAAAGTGAACAGACTTCACTTTCAACCCAGCAGGGTAAACAGCAAACAATACAGTCCAGAGAACCAATCAATACATCAGCAAATGAAATACAGCAAAAGAAACAAACAGCATCAGCAGCTCTGAATCAACATCTGGCTTCAAGTCATCTCCAATCAGCTACAGGCTTCAACAAGCATCAATATCCATCTTCATGGCCTTCAGGCAAGGGCTTTGATCATCTATCTTCCACCTGCAATGGCTTTTCTTCATGCTCAAACCTCCAGGATGAGGGATTAGTCACAAGAGTGACTTGGGTGTTAAGCAATCAGTTGACTACCAAAGGTGGTGAACAGACTGCTTCTAACACAAGAGACATTTTCTCTCAAGAGTTCTATCTCATAGACACCATCACCAAGCCTTCCAAAGGAAGGGGGTGAGTGTCTTAGAGAGACTCTGAATCACAGAGAAGAATGGATGCAGACAAGGCAATCCATGTTTGAGAAACAAGCTTCCTAACCTAGAGCTCTGCCTAGCTCCTAAACCCTAGTCTCCTTAGCAGCTGCTAGCAAGGACCTCCTCTTCAACTCTGGCAGTTGATCTTCAATCTTTGGATCTCCAATGGTCTTCATCTTCACAAATTTCAGCTCCCCCAGGGCCCCAGACAAACCCAATACCCAAGCAAGCAAGCAATAACCCCCAGAGGGCACACCACACCAGTCAATCAGATATACAGACAGTATTAATAGCAGTAGGGGAATCCTAACTTTTTCTAAGGGATCTAGTAACTACCCATAGCCCCTATAGTCCCATAACTAATCTAGTTAAACCCTAAGTCCTAAGGGAAAGAATCAAACCTCCTAAGTCATCACCTAAAAAACCCTAATTTTATCCATGTTGTTCACACCTACACTAAGCACCTAAAATTAATTCCTAAAAATAGGAACTAAAATATTTCTACAAGTTGAATATCTCATCTAAACAATATAAAAAGAATGCACAAAAAATATTAAAGCATGTGATAGAACAAAAATTAGTAAATTTATGCATGAAATGAAACTACTTAAAATGACATTTATTTAGAAAATATGGAAAAAATATGAAATAAAAATAAAAATGCAATTTTATTTTCTTATAATTTTCTACACATCCTAAAGAAAATGATGTAAAAAGAATGGACTAAAAATGATTTTTTATGCATTTATTATGAATTAATGAAAATTGGTAAAAATTAAAATGGAATAAAAACAATTGAAATTAAAATGAGAGGGAGGGGGTATGAATATCAATTCGCTCCAGTTATATCCAGGATGGGCCAACAAACAGGGGGTGTGGGTAGCGTTTTGAGTTAGGCCCAGAAAACTTCAGAAATAGTGAAATAATAGAAGGACGCTGGGGGGTGAAACTAGCAACAGATTCACGTTCAGATTGGTTTGGGCTTGGTAGCTGGGGGTGGGGATAATAATATCAACTCAGGCCCGCCCGTTTCAATTAATGAAACGGCGCGTTTTGGCCAACTCACTTCCCTCCAAAAATCAGATTAAATATGAGCCATAGGATCTCCCTCCAAGTCAAAGGTCCAACGCCCAATAAACGGCCATGATTTCGTCTTCCTCGTTGCATCTGTTAGAAACTAGGGTTTCACCATGAAACTTCCATGCACGAGCAAGCTTCCACCAACCTGTTCTCACTCTCCAGGCCATGAATCAACACGATCCCAACATGAAACTCACTCTAAATTCTTCCCTCTACAAGCCTATGGCACCAGATCAATCTGAAACTCACTAGATCATTCAACCCGATGGCATCAAGCTCTGGTCACCATGGAAGTTCTCTGCAACTCACCATCACCATTCTCCATCAAACCTATCCTAATCTGCTCTATGCATCATGGTGATTAACCTGCGCTATCAAGCTAAGATCCTAATGCATTCTACTACAAGTTTCAAACCCTAACAGTTTCTACCACCTGTTAACAATGGTCTCTATTCAGCCTCAAATTCATCCTAATTACTCTACTAACCACCTAGATCATATCTAAACTAACAACAACATGCTAAACCAACTAGATCAAGCTGTGTGAATGAAAACATACCTGGTGCAAAAGTTGGAAAACAGCAATGGAGACTCGTGGATCTGAAGCTTTTGAGACTTGGATCTTGATCCACAAACTCAGTGATTGATTCTGTATGCAATACTTTGATGATTCCTGGCTTGAATTGTGCTGTCCAATGGAAACTTCAATTTTGATGTTCTTGAAGAAAGTGCACGAAAATGGATTCTAACCACCTTGTTCTTGATTGAATTCTACTCTATGATGATGAATCAATAGAATGAAGTTGATTTTGATGATAATTGGTGAAGATTTTGAGAGATTGAAGTGAAATTGCCAAGAGAAAGAATGAGAAAGTTTGTGAAATTCTTGGTGAAAATGAAGCCAACCCTTGATCAATCTCCATTTCATGAATATATAGACCTCATATGAACATTCTAGATCCATCTTGCACATTCCCTTGCTTTCCAACCTTGATCCATTTTGGTTATGTTTCTTAAAGTACAAGTAACCAAAGATAACTTTCTTTTTTCCTTCTAAACTCAAAAAAGTGTTTGAACCATTGTTCTTAGAATTGCTTTTCCATTCAAAATCATATATTGGAAGTCTCCATTTGGACTCATAAATCTCCCAAACCATTTTCCATCTTGAATTTCTTTGAATTATAAGCCATTTTAGTTCAACTTTTGACCAATTATGCAACTTCATGTTATGAGCTTCTCCAATAACTTGTGACCTTCTTTCTAGACTTAAAATCCCATTTGGAGCAAGTTTGATGTTGTAAGTTTTTCCATTTGAGGCCTCCTTGTATGAGTTTTGGACATAGGTTAAAATGACCTGTAATTCACAAATGCCCAAAATACCCTTTGCTTGCCAAGACCATAAGTTGAGTTCCACACATCATATGAAGGCATGCCATACCATTCTAGAAAGCTAAGACAATGAGGAACAATTATTATGTTGACCAAGAAGTCATTTGAAATCTCCTTGAGGGGCAAAACTAGCTTGGAAGTCAAGTCACTTTCACAGACAAAAGTTCAGACACCTCAGATGACCTGTAACTTGCAAAGACCATAACTTGAGTTCTATAAATCTCCTTGATGTCTTCCACCACTCAAATTAAAGGTCTTGAGACCCTCTACAAGTTTCATCTTGGCCAAGAAGCCATTTGAAGCTAGCATTTTGACTTATCTTGCTTGGAAATTTGACCTAAACCAGGGGATTTTACAGAGAAACCCTAATTTAGAAACTCCTCTTCTCCTTGATTTCTCTTGAATTCTTCTTGGCATATCTCCATATCCTTCTTTATATGTCCAATGATGAACCCCACATCTCTCCAATAGACTTGAATGCCCTTTAAATCAGTCAATTGACCTAGGGTTGACCTAGGGCTGACCCAGATGAAACCCTAGTTGACTGTCTTCAACTGTAGCTCTTGTGCTCTCACCAATGACTTGTATCCTTCTCCAAATGACTTTCTAAGTCTCTCATAATGTCTAGATACTCTCCATGCCTTCAACTCACAGCTCACAATTCCCTTGTTGACCCTCAGATACCCTCAGCTAGGAGATGGACTCAAGGCTTGATCTGCTGAACTCTTTGCTTTCAAATTCTTTCCTGATGACTTGAATGATATGGAATTAGGGTAATAACCTCTTGATAGGCCTCTAGAGATGGGAATAATGATTGGTCCCCTGTTGAATGACTTGTTATGCTTATGCTATGCAGATGGTTAGTCTATGTACATGACTCTATATGCAAATGCTAATGATAATGAAACATAAACCAAGTAAATAAGGTTGAGCAAATTTTAGGGTGCAACACCCCAGTCCTCTGAATCCACAAGTTTACCATTAAATCGCACACTCTGAACCGTTGGAGCTTAGAATCCTGTTCATATGAAATTCTGAATGTTAGCAACTGAGGCGAGAATGTTCACATCGAGGCCTAGGACGATGTTGATGACAAATCCGTAAATGTTTACGATTTTTATGTCCATGTAGATTCAAACTGACTTGACAAACGCACAATACCACTTTCGACTTGCCTGCAAAAATGAACAACTAAGCAAATTGGTTAGCGGTTAGTTGAAACGAAAAAAAATGGACCTAAAATGAAATGGTCAATGAATCTAAGGGTAAAATTTGGGCTATGACAGTTGCCCCTATTTAAATAACTTCACCGGATGATTTGAGCAACGAGGACTCAAGAAATCATGGTGAAAGTGATTTAAATGCAGATAACCGAAAATTTTTCCCTTAGATGCAGTGATATGCAATGCCATGGACAAAACGAAAATGGACTAAGATGCTGACAATGTTATGAATCTAATATGATGCATATGATAGAAAATGGTAAATACAAAGATGCAGGAAACGATGACACAGGGGACAGACGCAACGAGTAACCAACACTGGGGAAGACGAACACACTAGGGAACGACACGAAACCAAGGAAATCTAAAGTGATGGACCAATAGGTTCAAGCATGACCGGTTGTCACTTTAGAAAGAAATACAAGAAGATATCCTCAATGGAGACGGCACCGACAAGACGGCCTCCACTGGGGAAAATATCCAGAGTAGCTGCTCAACAGGTTCAGGCATGACCAGTTGACACTCTAGGATAAAAGGTAAAAGCAGGATCCACACGGTGGTAGGATCGGGCAAATAAAAAGTGTTGGAATCTTCAGTCAAGAATAACGTCCAAGCTTCTGGAAATTCCTTAAGCGAAGAGATCAAACGGGATCTTCGGGAACCATCAGAAAATATACAGGGTAGAAAATCTGCTGTATGCCAATATAATTGGACTTCAATGGGGAAATGCCCTGATAAGCTTCTCGAGAGAGACTGCCACTTATCGTTGAAAGGGACTTACATACCACAACTGGATAAGCTTCTCAAATAAAGATACTGCCACTTATCTGAAAAGATAACAATGATAAGCTTCTCATGGGAGACTGCCACTTATCTGGGGATACGGATAAAACTGATAAACTTCTTGGGAGAGACTGCCACTTATTTGGGAAAAGATGATAGGAACAAGCTTCTCGAGGGAGATGGCCACTTGTTGCTGGTATAATGAAGGTAAGAATAAGCTTCTCAGGCGAGATAGCCACTTATCAGTGCTGTAAATAGGTAGTGATAAGCTTCTCGGGTGAGATTGCAGCTTACTGGGGAGTAATGGTACAATGATAAGCTTCTCAGAATGAGACTGTCACTTATCTGCAAAGGTATCAATGATAAGCTTCTCAGGCGAGACTGCCACTTATCTGAAAAAGATAACGATAAACAAGCTCCTCAAGTGAGATGGACACTTGTTGCTGGTAGGTAAACTGGTGAAACGATAAGCTTCTCCAGAGAGACTGCCACTTATCTTGGGGCAAAGCATGATAAGCTTCTCAGGAGATAATTCCACTTATCATAAATTAGGAAATGTAAAAGGCTCTTCTTGAAAGATAGTGCAAAATAAATGCACGTCCAGGTAGGTTCGGCGACCGACAGGGACCGAAGTTCAATCTAGAATCAAGCTAGAAAGAAACTGTCAAACAAGACTCCATTGAGTGAATGAATGCAAATGGGGATTATCTTATCCAGACACCGAAAACATAACTGAAATAACCATCATCCACGAGGGTTGATCTCTACGGGGAAACTGGCAAATAGTAGGTATTTTATGCTTAAGGTTGACGATCTACCTGGAGAGAATGGACAAACCCAGTTATTTGGCAGTAACCACAGCCAAAGTAACGACAAAAGACAACGAGGGTATCAAACATGCAGATGCTAGTGCGTATGTCAAAATGAAATGCAATGAGTATGCCTATGTTTATGCTGATGCTCATGCTTATGCTGACAAAGCAGACAAGAGGAGGAGCAAACGGGAGATGAAATAAACATCTTGATGGGGATACCCGGCGACCTCTGCAAAAGTACATCTATCAAAGGATAAGAAAGATTGATGGCGGAACCAAATCTTGCTTCGAAGTTCCAAATTCTTTGGGGAGAGAAAAATAATTCCACTCGGGGATAAGATATCATGACTTCACTGGAAGGATTACCATCATGAATCTGAATTTGATCAAAGAAGACCTGTTCACTGGGAGAATCATCTTAGGCTTGGTGACTTCCGGGGATAAAATAAATATCCGCTTCATTAGGGAAGATGGGGAACTAGGCAGCTTCATGGAGAAAGTGTGGCAACTTCCTGGAAAAGTACATCAGCTTCCTGGGAAAGTACATCAGCTTCCCTGGGGAAAGTATCCTGACTTCTTGGGGAGAATATGACAACCTCCTGTGGAAGATTTCATGAGTAAAGTATAGCAACTTCAGTGAGGAAAATATGATTCCACTGGGAGTGGGTCTTCAAATAACATGTATCCTCTGGGAAATACTGGGGAGAACTCTGCAGTCTTGAAAATCACTGGAAATTTCTTGCATTGATCATAACTACTTAAAGTAGATCCTTATCAGAGGAATCATGACCGCCTGAAGCAAAATTCATCGGGGACATGAAGAGTGTTGTGAAAACAATGTAGTTTTGATCTTGATGAACTTTGTAATAGTCGCCATTTTGAAAAAACATAATGCCCCAGAGTACCTGCTTTGTGAGAAAGAGTCACCTCAAGAGGATTTTACAGAGAAGATGGAGTCAAATTACCCCACTGTTTTTGAACTCTTGGAGAGATTTGTCGAAACTCGACGTAACTGGCCTGGATCACGGTGTTATGACTTAGTCTTTAAGGAATAAATCCTAAGAACGTCAGGCTTGCATCAATAAGCGATTTGGAAACCACCTGCCCTTGTTCAGTGGGATCTTCCAGTTCCATTGTTGATGCCTATATGTAAGTTTCTAAGATGTCAGGAAAAATCAACACGCATGAAATCCTAATCTTGAAACTGTTAATGCAACATACATATTTGTCTTGAAGTTTTTTTTGTTGAAAAAAGATATCACAATAACTTGTGACCGTAATCACTAGTTAGGATATGACTTATAAAGCCAACATCAAATTGAGCATAGCTCGTATGAGTCAGGAACATTATCTCATCGAGTATGCTTTCAAAAGAAATCATGCTTCAATTAGGTCCTTTAAAGGTTGTATCATGGCTTAGTTCACGGGTTTAAGAAACAAAGGATACAAGCTCAAAGTTTTTTTGTACCCGCCCATTCTTCGTGATGCTCTTCAATCCTATATTCAATTAACTGGATACAAGCACTCATCTCTCAAGCAGATTTGATATGGTCGAGAACTCCTCAAGGCTTTGGACATGGCAGTCACTGACCTACTTCTTTTTGTGTTTGATCACACGACTTTGTTCTTTACTGGGATTCTTCGTTGTAATCCTTTGTTTTGTCTTTTGCATTCCCTGACTTTTTCCTGAACGAAGTCTTTTGAATTTGACTTTGGAGTCCAGCGGGATGCCTCAATTTTTCCTAAGTCTCCTTCATAGGTTTTGACTTAGTGGGATCTTTCTTTTTCATTCATTATTTTTTTTCATGAACAAGTCGTGTGACTCTTTTGAATTTTGACCTTTTTTGAAAGGATTGTGACTGCCTCACTCTTTAGGTAGTCGAGGGATAATCATTGTGTTTTTTTTACTTCTATCCTTCTAGTATATTAGGGATAGATAAAATGGGTTCTCAAATGTTCACTCCTCCTTTTGCGAGTCTGAGCGCTCGATCAATTCAACGAAAAAACTACCCTGCCCCAGGTTAAAATTGAGGGTTCTTATTTGGGAAAGAAAACTTCTACTTCAAGGCTCAAAGGGGTTAAAGAGGGATTATCATCCTTATATCTCCAGTGTTTGGGATTTGAAATAATGCCTTACATCATCAACATGGTTTCATTCAAAGCATCTTGCATTTCGGTTCATCATCCTCCTCCCAATTCTCTATCAAAGCAAGAGCTAGGGTAAAGTTAGCATTTATAGATTATGAAAAAAATAATTTTATGAGTGAATACGAATGGATTTCTTCAAGACAAACATATGCATTGCATTAATCATTCAAAATAGACAAGTTTCTACATGCCAATTATGCCTTTATAATCAAAGAAACAAAATACATATAAGTAAACAAAATGAATTGTCTGACAAGCCTATCTAAAGGAGTTTATTAGGTCTTTGTATTCGAGACCGTCACAGTAGTAGTGATTTCTTTCGGCGGAGCCTCATTGAAATGGGAGTATGAATATGACCACCGCGTGTCATCTTGCTTGCCCCAACTATATTGGTCACAGTTTTATTAACAGTCTTCAAATCTACCCTCTAAATAACCTTCCCAGATTCTTTGTCAATCATGGTCACGTCATATTTCCAGGGTACATCTTTAGGATCACTGAAATGAAATGGACTAGGCTTTTGAACAATTGCCGGCTTTGGCTGATTCACTGTAGGAGTAACTGGCTTAGATATTTTGAAAACAGGCTTTGCAGAACTTGATCTTGGCAAGTTGAAAACAAGCACTTTAGCATTTGGCTCTGGTAAGTTGAAGACGGGCTCGATCACAACAACTTCATCCTTCTTCACTTTGTTAACCACTTGTAGAAAGCCATCGTTAATCAATCTCTGAACATCATTCTGAACCACTAAACAACCCTTGGAACTGACATCACAACTTGCACAATCAACATGAGAAGTAGTCACTAAACCGGTTTCGAATAATTTCAAACGGAAAACCCTGAGAGGAGTCCTGATATGAGAAAAATCAAGAATAAGGCTTTTATCAGATATATCATCAATAGCATTAATAGCCCCATGGTTCGGCAGAGGGTTGTTCTTGACATTCCGCTGAGGATCATCAAAAGACAAGATCTTCTTTTCCATCAAATCTCTGACAAGGTTCTTGAGAGTGTAACAGCTTTCTAGATTGTGGTCAGGCGCACCCTCATGAAATAAACAATGAGCGGCGACATTGTAATTGGCAGGCAACAAATTGGGAGGTAAACCCAAAGCTCTGGTAGTAATCAGACCTTGTTGCGCTAATGAAGGGTACAACTCGGTAAAAGTCATTGGGATCAGAGGACATGGCTTGTACTGCCTCCTGTTGGGAGCATTTTGACGAGGTGCCTGATTCTTAGGTTGTTAATAAGCAGGAGCGTTGGGCACTCATTGATAGTTGGCAGGAGCTTGCGCAGGCTGATAACCAGAAGGTTGTTAATAAATTGGAGCTTGATAAACAAGAGCCGGTTGCACAGGCTGATAAGCAGGAACTTGTTGATTAAAGAAAGGTGTAACAACAACTACATATGAGTGTTGAGCAAACTGAACCAGATAACCTTGTTGTTGAACATAATTCTGTGGATGTTGATAAGCTTGATTTCTTCGTCTAACTGTAGTCACAACATTAGTTTCACCCTCTTTCTTCTTATTAGAACTGAATGAAGGTTTCTTTGCATGATCTTTGGAGCTTGAACTACCAGCAGTACTTGACATTTTACCACTCTTCCGACCCAATTCAACCTTTACACCAACAACAACAATGTCAGAGAAGTTTACAATCACACTACCAACCATTCTCTCATAGAACTCTGGACGAACAATGTCGACAAACCAATCAGCTAGCTCTTTCTTGCTCAAAGGAGGTTCTACTTGCGAAGCAATTTCTCTCCACCTTTGAGCATACTCTTTGAATGATTTTGAACTCTTCTGGGACATGCTCAACAGTTGTCTACGGTCAGGAGCCATATCCATGTTATATTTGTAGTGTTTGATGAAGGCATCAGATAGATCTTGAAAACATTTGATACGGGACTGATCCAGAGTTAGATACCATTTTGAGGAAGCACCCTTCAAACTGTCCTGGAAAAAATGAATCATCAGTTTGTCATTCTCAACATGAGCATCCATCTTACGGTAATACATAATCAGATGATTCTTCGGACAAGTAACACCTTCATAACGGTCAAAACTGGGAGTCTTGAACTTCGGAGGAATAACCATACCAGAAACAAGAGATATATCCCTGGCAGCAACACCAAAAATTTGATCACCTTCTATCTTAATCTTTTGTCCATAATTTCCACATTTTCACGAAGCTTTTCATGTTGCTCATCTTCGTCCTCTTTCACATAAGGAATGTCATAAACTGGCTCATTGAAATAAGGTTGCACATGTGTATGAACAACAGATGGTGCAAAAGTAGGGATCACTCGAGGAGCTTCAAAAATCAGAGGAACGACTTGTTGAATTGGTTGAGCAATAGGAACAACAGCAGGAGGAGGCACAAAACCAGGTGGAAGAACATATGGCGGTAGACTTGCAATAGTAACAGATGGTTGGGAATCCACAACAGTACCGGTAATCTCAGAAATAATAGTGGGTTGAGTATCCATCCTTGCATTAATAACCTGTAGCATCTCCATAATCCGCCCCACACTTCCCCGAAGGTCTTCGAGTTTATTGCTAACACGATCAACCTCTTGATTTTGTTCCTCCATCTTTTTCCGAGCTCTGGCTCTGGTGTTGTACTGATGCAGAGGACTCAGGGTGACAGAAATGGAAGCGAGAGAAACCGAGAATGAGAACCCGGGGGGAAAATACAAATGCAAAAACAAGGATGCAATGCAATGCAATGGTTTCAAGGATTTCAACAGTCAATTGCAAATATTTTCTAGGAAAACTGAAAAGTTTTAGATTTGAAATTCAAGATTTTTTTGAATTTGGAAGGACTGGCAGTTGAATTCCTTGAAACCAGGAATGTCATGATGCTTGGATGCAATGCACAAACACACAAAGCAACAAAAGGTCCTAGGTTAGAGGAACATGGGTAAGGAGCCAAGGTCTACCCATCCCGAAAGATATGTACTATGGATTAATTGTACCTGCAGAACAAGGTTCTAAAGAGGTGCCCAAAGTCATCAGTCCATCTTTCAAATATTATCAATTTCCATACTAACTCGAAGGTTAATAATATTCTCAAGAGAACCTCTTTTGAGTGTAGTATCGCGCAACAACTATTTTAGGACTACTCCCTCATAGTCATCGCATTACGTCCTAAATAAGGCCAAAGTTGTGTTTAGGTAACTACAGTCCCCAGTATCATAGGCTCCAGGTCGAAAATAGTGAATGTTTTCACGACTACTCGTTCAACAATACTAGTTTTCAAGAGGGCCTCAACTGAGCGGTGATTCTCAAGTCAGCTTGGTCGGGACTCACTCCATATAAGCCTCGTCAAATATCTCACCTTCCTACAATAATTGTGCTCAAGTCCGGGTGTAGGACTTATCTCACAACAATGTATATAACCCCAAGCAAGGTACAACAAAAAATATATACAAGCAAATAATATAGCAAATAGCAAGCATAAAAAACAAGATAGGGATAACCCAAAAAAAAAGAACACTATCCCCAGTGAAGTCGCCATTTTCTATTGCAGTGAGAATAGGATATCAAATTATTGATTAATTTGAATCACAATCTTTGATTCTCAACCATTCTTTGATTTATCCGAAGTAAAGGTTAAAGAAAGTAAAAATCTTTTTTACATCGTAAACACAATGTGGGGAAAGATCTAGGGTTCGGGGGTTGGTTAAGCTTAGAGAATGTATTAGCATCCTAACTTCTGTAGCACTCTACATGAACCTCTTATTTTAAATTTACTATTACTAATGGTTATCTGCTTAAGGGTAATGCTAAAGGTTAAGGGTACAGAGAAAGACCTAAGGGTTAGTCCTAAGTTTACTCGCCAAGATTCGCATCTTGTGCCTACGTATCCAAGGTAGGGGATGGAATCAGAGTAATCATAGTTTCCCTACAGAGGGAGGAAGAGGAACTTCTTGACTGTGGTCAAGGTTCTAGGGGGATGTAAACGTTTATAGGGAAGCGCTTACTTGGAGTGTAGCGACTCTGATTTCTACGTTGTAAAGTTGAATTGCAACGGGTGAAGTAAGTATTCCACGACGGGAACTTACAAGGAGTGCGGAGACTCCTAATCCTAAGGCTAGGATAAAGGGTAAGATTTTCCACGGCGGGACACCTAAGCATGAGTACGGCGACTCGAAGTCTTATGGTTTGAAGAGGTAAGGGTGTGTCCACGGCGGGACGCCTAAGCACGAGTACGGTGACTCGGATTCTAAGGCTAGGATGAGCGAGGGTAAAGGATATTGACACGGTGGTCAAACAGTTAAACCCTTCCTTCGGAGGGAAATAAACGGGGAGTAGAAAACAGTGAAAAATAATAATCAATGAAGATAGTGAAATAATATACAAGTGATAGTAATGAGATGTCAATAGTGATGATGACGTTAGATAAATAATGAAAAAAAGGGTTAACAAACAGGCTCATGGATAATTAACATTAGGGATGGATTGATGAAATCAAGATTGGTGAAATTAGAAATTAGGTGGTACTTTGAGAATTTTATTATTAAATGAAAATTAGACAAACGTTAGAATTAATTAAAATATGGTTTTGTGAGGTTTTCATGTAATAAAAGAAAAAAAAGATTTGAATAAAAATAAAAATAAAAGGGGATTAGAAATTAAATTTAAAAAAAAGTTTATTCTTGAATAGAAAAAAAGTTATATTTAAAATAAAACTTAAATCTGAATTATCTACAAAGATTAAAAATTATTTAAAAAAAGAGTTTTAAAGGTTTTTAAAAATTGGAAAGAAAAAATAAATTTTTGTTTATTATTATTATTTATTAAAATTGCAAATGAAAAAGAAATAACTAAATAAATAAAAAAACTGAAAAAATAGTAAAACATAAAGAAAAGGAAATGGGTCGGGCCTGGGTGGTTAGGCCCCAGGACCCGACTCAATTCGCAAAAAAGGGGAGGGAGTTTGGAAAATTAGAGTTCTAACCCTAATTCCCACATGCAGCCTCGGCGGCCCCCTTGCTTTCTCTCTCACTCTCTCTGAATCTAATTTCTTTCTCCTATCTCTCCTCTCATCTTCTTTCACGTTCATGGCCTTCTTCTTTTTCTTTCTAATCCTGAAACAAACAAATGAAAAGAAAATTATTATGACGGTGGCTTACAGTTCATTTTCCGGAAATGATGAAGAAATTCTGAGCCGGTTTTTTGGGTTTGTGTTGATTTCACGGTGACGGTTCACGGATTTGGGTTGTTGATGAAGAATCTAGGTTTCGTTTTATGGCTGATGATGAGGGTTCTCTAAGGCTAGTGGGTTTTCGGATGGATCTGTGGGATCTTCTGGAACTGTGACGGTTTTTCGTTCTTTCGTATGAGGCTGTCTTTTTTCGTCCGTTTTTGTGATGTTTTCAGATCCTTTTTATAACATCTTCTTAGAACGAGTTGGAGATTTAAAATCGTTTTTATTCGATTTGATTTGATATTGATTTTGAACTTTTTACCAATCTCGTTTTTGGATTTGATTTTATTATCTCTCTTTTCTACTTTCAGAACTGTTAATGGTGATGAATCTGTTTTTGGATTTGGCCCATTAATGCTTTACCGTTTCTGGATCTATTGTGATGGTCCCGCAAATATTTCCAGTCTTGTAATTTTCGGATATTAATAATGGTGAATTTCCTATTTTTGATTCGGATTTCTGTGGGTTGTGATATGTTTCCATTTTGGATTCGTTCAATGATGGTGATTGGATTTTCGGATTTTGTTTCCTCTGATATTTGGATCTGTTCATTGTTTTTGGAATTATTTTGATGAAGCTAATAATATCCAGTTCGTTTTTCCTTGGGGGCTGTTTGGACGGGAAAATCAATTTCTAGAAAATTCTTTTTCTTCTCTTTTGGATAGAACGGACATTGCCTGATTTTGGGCCTGAGGTTGTTGGAAAAATTGAGGTTTGGTAGCAATCTCTTGCTGCCCCTTCGGACCCGATGATGACATTATTCTGAGGGTCCAAAATAAAAATTAAAATCCTTTTTGTTAACGATTCCAACTTCTCTTGACATTTCCTCATTATTTTTGCAGGTTTTTCTATGAAGATTGAAGTACGGAACCTGAAGATTTTTAGTCTTAGGATTTAGAACCTTTAGGATTAGAACTGTTGTAACTTGTAACAAGTAGTGAATTTGAACATATTTGTAAAGACTTGCATTTCGTAATAAGAATCGGGCTTAAAAAATGTATATGAATTCAATCTTTGATAAAATATGAATTTGATTTTCCCGAATTTAAATCCAAACCATCTCTCGTTACGAACAAACTCTAGACTTTGCAATTCGCATCTGAGGCTTATGAAAACTTGTAATTATTTAAAACCAGATGACGCTTATTATGAATCTAACGCAATCCTCCAATCCCGACCCAAACCATAACTAGAGAAGAAACAAAATCGTAGCTTGCGTCTTTAGCTCTCTTTAAAATTAGTACTCATATTCATATCAGCTTGAACTCAACAAAAGAAATGACAATCTTGTTTCGGACCCTAATCCTCTGAATCCATAAGTTTACCATCAAACCGCATACTCTGAACCGTTGGAGCTTAGAATCCTGTTCATATGAAATTCCGAATCTTGGCAACCGATACGAGAACCTTCACATCAAGGCCTAGGACGATGTTGATGACAAATCCGTAAACGTTTAGGATTTTTATGTCCATGTAGATTCAAATTGACTTGACAAACGCACAAGACCACTTTCGACTTGCCTACAAAAATGAACAACTAAGCAAGTTGGTTAGCGGTTAGTTGAAACGGAAAATAATGGACCTAAAATGAAATGGTCAGTGAATCTAAGGGTAAAATTTGGGGTATGACAGTAATCTTCGGTTTGTGGGAGTTATTCCAACTTTTGGTTGGTAACATTTGCTTCAATCCCAACTTTTGGTGGGTAATCCTTTGGTAATGTTTTTTCCCGGTAGAATTGTTATTCCAACTTTTGGTTGGTAGTCTTCTTCCTTTGTTATTCCAACTTTTGGTTGGTATCCTTTGTTTGATTCCAACCTTTTAGTTGGTAAGTTTTGTTGACACGATCCTAACTTTTGGTTGGTAGTCCTTGATATCTCTTGTGGATTCTGATCCCAACTTTTGGTTGGTAATCCCCAGTTTAGTCGTTTTGTTGATGTTATTCCAACTCTTGGTTGGTAACCCTCATTTTTGTTGGTAGTCTTCGTTTTGGGTTGTTGATTCTATTTTGTTTAATTGCTAGTCTTCTTTTGTTGGTTCAACTTTTAGGGATGGTGCTTTTCTCCCACAGAGTTCGCCTTTGGTCGGTGTTCTAGTGATTCTAACTTTTGTTTAGTAACCTTGTTCTTCAGCTTTTGGGTTGGCGGTTATCCCTTGCGAATTGGAAGTAATTTCGACTTTTGGTTGGTAGCTTGTGGTCGATTTTGTCTCATCTGGTGATTTCAACTTTTGGGTTGATAGTTTGGGTTCAACTTTGTTCGGTACTGCGGTGATCCCAACTCTTGGTTGGTATCTTGTGTTCATTACCTTTTGTTGCGTTCTGATTTTTTGGTCAGTATATTCCCTAGTGGAGTCATCTCCAGGTCGTAAAGTCGTTGAGTTTACTTCTTGCACGGTTTGGTGGGTATTCTTTGACCTTTATCCCAACTCTTGGTTGGTACTCATTTGATGGTCATCCCATCTTTTGGATGGTATCCTTTGATTATTATCTTCTGTAGACGCTTGTTCCCCACATAGTTGACTGGTTAAGTTTCTCTTTTATTTTTCCCTAGCGGAGTTTGTCTTTTCCTCAGGTCGTAAGTCTATTGATTGTACGTCTTACAGGTTCTTGATTTGAGTTGGTCCCCAAGAGGTTACTATTGGTCGGCATTCTTGTTTTATCCCAACTTTTGGTTGGTATCCTTTGTTTCATTCCAACTTTTGGGTTGTATCCTTGGTTTTTTCCCCCAACTTTTGGTTGGTATCCTCTGGTAGTTTATCCCAACTTTTGGTTGGTATCCTTTGTTTCATTCCAACTTTTGGTTGGTACCCTTTGGTTCATCCCAACTTTTGGTTGGTATCTGGTGGTTCTTATACCAACTCTTAGTTGGTACCCTTTGATTTTTTATCCCAACTCTTGGTTGGTATCCGTTGATTGTTATCCTAACTCTTGGTTGGTATCTTTGATGTTTTGCTTTGGATTGATATCCTCAGTGTGCCGCATCCCAACTTTTGGTTGGTATTCGCTGTTTTGCATCCCCGTAGGTTGCAAATTTTTGGGTTTTTTTAGTATTCAATCACCTTCCACCTTGAATGTTTGAAAGCTGATGTTTTTCATCCCTTCAGGTCAAAGGCGATTGAATAGGGGAAGCTGTAGCACCCCAAAATTTGCCCCTTCATTTTGATCGTAACTGTCTTATGTTTCTCTGTATTTTTCATTTCCGCTTATCATAACATTGGTTCTCGAGACATAGGATCAAGGTATTTTTATGGCTCAAGGTTCCTTTTCATCACAAGAGTTTAAACAACGAGCATCAAAGGCTCCGACATTTATTTTTCCCAACGATCGAGCGATCGATTTTATTTTTATTCAGCAGGTTATTTTTAGCTCAGGAGACAATACACCGACTATCTCAGGCGTTTTCACAGTTACCATATTCAAGAGCAGGTTTCAGAGGCATAACAGGGTTTAGAACAAGTGGCAACGGGCAATTGTACAGGATTCCCTCCATTTGGCGCCAAAAGTGGCAAATTTTGAATAGGGTAACCGATTATCCTATATAGAGTAACCGGTTACTTCAAGGGCAGTTTGCCAAAATATTTGAATTTTCAGCATGTGCAATTTCCCAATCATTTTCAACCATTGATTTCACTTGATCATATTTGGAAGGATCTAGAATTGCTTCAATTTTCACCATTTCCCTCCAAATTTCAAACACTTCATTCCTAATTCCACTCCTAATTTCCATTCCAAATGCTAATCCTCACTCCAAACCATATTTTGATCCAAACCTAGAGCTTATTTAAGTGAATTTGCTCCAAACCTCACAAAATAACCCTTCATTTTCATATTTCGCACTCATTCTTGAGAATTTGCTCTCAATTTTCTCTACACTTTTTCTCTCCCAAAACCTCCATTAAAGCTTTTTCACTTGAGTTCTTTGATTCTTCATTGGAATCATTGAATTATAGAGCTAAACCTCCATCATTCATCTCCATTATCTTCAATTCATCACTCAATTTTCGTTTGGTTTTGGATATGAATTTGGAAGCTAGATTGGAAGTGCTTTTTGGATCATTTTTGCTTGATCTTGCTTGATCTTCATTTCTACAACAAGGAAGCTCTTGGATCTTGAAGAATCTCTGGGTTTCTTGCTTGGATCTGCTAATTTCAAGTGAATCAACACTCACTAAAGCAAATCTCCACTTTGAAGGTTGGCAATTCTAGATCTAATTATGTTTTGAACTTATTTGGATAATCATGATGTAGATCCATGGTTTTTGCTGTTTTTTGATCCATTTTGATGATTTAGATCTTGGTGATTTGTGATGTCAATGCTTGATTTTGTTTACGTGATGCTTGATCACTGTTTCTTGATGATAATTTCGTGCTTGATTGATATCATGATCATATGGATGATTGGAGAAGTTGTTTGCTGCTGAAAACTACTTTTAAAAACTAATTTTCTGCTTCTGGTTCAGTGGTAACCGGTTACCCTATATAGAGTAACCGGTTACCCTATCAAATTTCACGTTTCTGGGCTGTTTTTCATCAAGTAACCAGTTACCCTATATAGGGTAACCCTGATTTTCTGCTTCTGGTTCAGTGGTAACCGGTTACCCTATATAGAGTAACTGGTTACCCTATCAAATTTCACGTTTTTGGGCTGTTTTTCATCAAGTAACCGGTTACCCTATATAGGGTAACCCGTTACTTGGGGAAGATTTGCCTATTTTTTTGCATTTTTGCATTTTACTTTTTGCATTTGTTTGCTTGTTTGAGTTCCTTTTCATATGTAAACTTCATGGATTGATATGATTCATTTATGTGATTTGTTTTGTACATATTTCATCGTTCTTGAATGTTTGATCTCGATTCTTCAACACACAACTTTTGGTTTCCGTTTTGAATGTTTAACATGTTCATGTGATTTGTTTCATGAATGATCATTTGCCTTGCTTGCTTGTGGCATGATTAATTGATTATCATTGAATGCTTGTTGATGAATATTGTGATGCATGATTTCATTTGTTTTCGTTTCCGCTTCGTTGCATGTTTGTTTGATCGGTTGATCGTCCAATTTAATTTGAAAAGAACATGTTGATCTTGTTGATTCTTGTTGATGCATTGTTGTTGATCGATTATTTTTGATGGTTAAAGCATGTCCATTGTTGCATGATATCTACCCATAATTGGTGTTTATTATTTATTAATTGCATTCAAGCTTGCTTGTTCCATACTTTCCACAGATGTCCATGCTTTGAACTTGCATGTTGTCTTTGCTTTACTTGCTTGCTGCCTGGATTTTCACACCTGCTTTGTGCTGAAACAGGTGCTGCTGTATGTTGTCTTGCTTGCGTGCTGGATTTTATTATTGTCTTATGTAGGAGGCATTGTTGTAGCTGCTGTTTTTACCTTGTTTTCTCGCTTTTTGCCTTGTCTTTGCATGTTCCCTTAGGACTCTTATTCCAATTTAATTTCCAATTGAATTTGGAGTAAGATAGACATTAGGATTTTAATCTAAGCATGATAACAAGTAGGCTAGTCCCCTTTAACCTCAACCTTAGGTCCATCTCTCGCATGCTAACATTAGGATAGAATCTCCTTTCGCATCCCAACTTTAGGACCACTTTGCATGACAATGTTAGGGCCGAGTTTCCCCTTAGACCTTTCGTGCATCTCTCTTCTCATCTAAAAACACATTCTAACTCATCTAATAAATACGATGAACATTGTACTCTACGAGCCTTAAGTACGTGGGAAATAATGGGTGGGGGTTTCTCCTCACTGGTCTAGAGTGTTTAGTGTATTCCCTTTGGGCGATATGCGACACATTTTCTTCTATGTTATAGTCTTTAGTGCAACGTGAATCACAAAGCAAACTAATTCACTTCACTAAAATTCACAAACAAAACTCAAACATTTTATCCTTCGGGATCGTTGTTTCAAACTTCATTTTCAGAAAAGAGTGTGTCACTCATAAAAAAACCCTTAACCAACATGTGGTTTTGTTTACCCGAACTACGTTTGCTCTAATTTCTCATACCAGATGAGGATACGTAGGCACAAGACGGTGATGTCTTGGCGAGCAACCTTTCCCCATCACTCGTAGTTTTCCGAACTACGTTGACTCTGGTTTTCCCATTGCACGAGGGAATACGTAGGCATAGGGCGGCGATGTCCTATCGAGTCTCTTTCTTTTCTTTTGTTATCGTTTTTGTTTAGCTTATAGAGAAACACACCATTTTTATGACAACAAGCATGGATCTTGTTGAGTACAACGAATGAGAGGGGTGCTAATACCTTCCCCTTGCGTAACTGACTCCCGAACCCAAGATTTGGTTGCGATGACCTTGTCTTTTCCCGTTCTTTAGGTTTTCTTCGATCGTTTCCTTTCCCTCTCTTTGGGATAAATTACGTTCGGTGGCGACTCTTAGTTTTTCTGCCAGGTGTTTTTCGCAGTTTCGACACCCAGTCTCTATTTCTATAGGCTGATACAACATTCATATCCCCTTCTCTCTTCTTTGGGTTCCCATTGTATACTTTCTTCATTCCTCCTAACAAAGGTCCTGCCCCACTCGATATCTTTCCTGTCTTTATCCCGTTCTCTACCCTTTCTCTGGCCATTACCAAATATGAAAAGCTTCCAGACATGCATCCAATCCATTTTTCATAATATGTTCCTAGCAAGGTTGCCATGAACATGTCAATCAGTTCACGCTCCATCATTGGAGGCTGCACTCTGGCTGCTAACTCTCGCCGCCTCTGGGCATACTCCTTGAACCCTTCATTATTCCTTTGTGACAAATTTTGCAATTGCACCCTATTAGGCGCCAAGTCACTGTTGTACTGATAGTGACACACAAATTGTTGCACCCCAAAATTTGACCAACTACTTCTCGCAATTTGGCTCATGTTTCGACTCATTTCATTTTGCACTTGCATACCGCCTACATTGCATTTTTTTAGTCAGATTGACTTTATCGGGATTACAGCCCTCCCCTGGCGTTTCAGGCAGTTCATACCAGTTCGAATACGAGGATTTATTTTGGTATTTGTGCTCTTCCCGGTGTTTTCAGCTCTTGCTATTGTTTTTGAGGACATTTCGGTGTCCGGTTTTTACCGTTTATTTCGTTGTATTCGCCCATCTGTTTTTTAATTGATTTAATTAAGATTTATTGCAATTTCTAGATTTTTCCTTAATTTCTAGAATTTTTAATAGATTTTTTAAAAATAGTTTTTAATAGGATGATTCTTTTTTCTAGAATATTAAATAGATTCTATTAGAATATTAATAGTTTTTTTTCCTATTTTTTAGGTTTATTTCTAGATTTAATTTGGTAGAATTAATAGATTTAATTCATTTGTAGATATTAATTGAATTTGGTTTAGAAATCAATAGGTTAAATTCTTTTTTAGATTTAATTTTCTTTTTAGAAATTAATAGGACTAATGTTCTTTGTTAGATTAGTTTAGTTTCTTTTTTAGGATTAATTAGATGTTAATTAGGGTTTTAATTCATTTTAATTGGGTTGGTTAGCTTTAATTAGGTTCAGAATAGTTTTTAATTTTCATTTAGGCTTTAATTGCAATTTTAAATTTCGTTTAGTATTAATTGAGTGTTAATCTAGTCATTAATCCATTTAATTTGCAATTAATTGAATCAGTAATTGAGTGGTGTTAATTGTAGTCTGTTTCGTGGGCCACTTGTCCTAAGTCTGGAGGCCCAAATCCAATTCAGTGGGCACTTGGCAGTATAAGAGGCCAGCCACATTTCTCTCTCTGGGGGCTTCCACCTCACAGTCCACGTTTCAAACCTCACTCTGCACACGCCACATGTTCTCTCTCTCACCACGCCACCACACGCTTCGCTCGCCACCTCGCATGCACACATGGCCACACCTTGCTCCCCACTCCCATGCATGTTGCAACGCGTCCTAGCCATTTCACCCTCATCGTAACAACTCGCGGGAACCCCTAACTGTCGCCGGAAAAATCAATCCTCGCCGTAACAACTCACCGGAACCCCTAACTGTCGCTGGAAAACTAATCTTTTCGCCAGAAACTTCACCACCTTCAGCATTTTTATCCAGAAATCACCTCAACTTCAAGAACATTCAAGATTCATTCCCTAGAAATTCATCCAATCTTCATCATTCTCCAGCATTGTTCATCGTCTTCCTGATGTTTCCCAGAAACTTCATCCTCCGTTCACCAAAAATACTCAACCAATTCTTCATTGATTCGTCATGATTTTCATCAGAGCTTCGTAGATCTGTTCAAGATCTTCAGCTTTCGTCTTCATTCATATCTAGATGTGTTCATGCGAAGCTTCAAACCTTCAAGTTTTTCCAGATCTGTTTCGTCATCATCAACCTTCAAGATCGTGCAACCGTTTCCCAAGTTCATCATCTTCATCGCACCTTCAAGAACTCCTTCAAACACGATCATCCCAACGCCAGAAAACTTCAAGTTCATCTCAACTTCATGAATCGTTCATCAGATCTTCGTCCAGAAGAACATCCAGAACCTTCCTCTGTGTTCATCGTCTTCGTGTTTCTTCATCAGCAACTCAAGATCCGCCCTCACCTTCGACGCATTTCTTCATTATCTCCAGATTTAAAGTGATTCCTTCATGTTAAGGGTTTGGGGATTTGTGGTGTTTAGTTGGAAGGTTGAGACGGACGAAGATGAGGGGAGAATGAAGTTGAGATGAAGAGGGAAGATAGAAGTGATGGAAGAGGGGAGTATTGTTTTGGGGAGTTTTGTTTTGATCGGAGATGGAGAGGTTGAGACGGTAAGAATGGCGGCGGCGTTGAGGTTAGAGAAGGAGAGAGTTAGGGTTTCAGCGTAAGCAGATTGAGGAAGGAGGTTGGGAGGTCTCGTGGACTGGCTTGACGTTGGGCCTTAGGCCCAACTGTTTCATTTCTGAACTACACCCTTCATGTTCCACTTCGCACCCCCCGTCCCTTGTCTATTTTTTTCTTTTTTTTGAGGGATTCCACTTGTTGGGCTGGGCCCAACGAGATTGCTGGCTATACCCCTCAGTTTCACAAACGTACCCCCATTCCCCTTTGTTTTTGTTTATTGTTTTGGATTATTGTATTGTGGGCTGGGCCCTGTTTTTTCTGCATTTTACCCAGTTTTCAGGTTGTACCCCCTCCCCTTTATTTTTTAAATTTCTCTTGTATTGGGCATGTGCTTGTAATAATTGTTAGTTTTTTCTTTTAGGATTATAGTTTTATTTTCCTAGGATATTATTGCATATTTTTTAGTTTAGAATATTATTACCTTTTTAATATAGAATTTACATTCTATTTTCTTATAGGATATTATTAGAGTTAGATAGATTTTATATGCTATTTTCTATTAAGCATTTCCTTTTAATATTTCTTTAGAGTGTTTTCTATTAGAAACTAATTGCCGTATTTTAGGAGTAGCATATTATTTCCATTTGGCAGTGGATTTCTCTCCTATTTTCTCTCCTGTCATCTGATTGTACTCCGATTTTATTTTTGGCTGGCCGTGTGACATGATTCAATTGGAGAATGATTTTCGATATCACTTCTCTATCTTGTCTTTGACACGGATATCAATACGTTATCTCTTAGAGTTCGACTTCTCGTATAAGTCGAACCATGACGGTCTAAGCGTTACATTGGTCCTGATTCGAGCGTCCTCATCAAGGATCCAGAGAGGAGAAGATTGGAATAGAGCTTGCGCATATGTCAGGAGCCAACGGAGCCGCTTTGTTCAACATCGTCTTTCTTATTCAAGTCTTCAGGCAACTGGCGAGTGTTGTGAGCTGTATCGTTAGATACATAGGAAATGACAGTTGAGGGGTTTCCTCTCAATCGTCTAGAGTGTCTAGTATGGTACCCTTTGGGTGACATGCGACGCATTCACTCCTGCGCCTTAGGTACTTGCGTGTGTGTCCCGAGTTCCTTCCTTTTTAGGCGTAGGCCTGCTTCCTCTTTGTTCTCACCCCCGTGCGATCGAAACCCTTTTCTCTCGCGTTCAGGCGATTGAGACCCCTTCTCTTGCCCCTGTGCAATCGAGACTTACTTTCCTGTAGCGCCGAACTACGTTTGCTCTGATCTCTCGTACCAGACGAGAGTACGTAGGCATAGGATTGCGATGATCCTAGTGAGCTCCCTTTTACCTTTTTCCCTTTTCCTTGTGTTGTTGTAGTTAGCTGAACTACATCTACTCTGATTTCTTGTACTAGACGAGAATATGTAGGCATAGGATGCGATATCCTAGCGAGCACACTAACAACTAACTTTTCTGTTCTCTCGCTGCTGTGCGATCGAGACTTTCCCGCTGATAACTGATTTCCTTTTCTCTTGCCTAAGCGCAATCGAGACCAGACCGTAGTTCTAGTTCCCGTAGGTTCCCATACCTTTAAACCCGACATGCTACGTCCGTTCTACTGCAAACAGGTAACGCCTATGTCTCCCAAGGTCGAGCAACATACACCTAACTGCTAGAATGCGTACGCTAGTATCGTCAATCCTTTCTCTCACCCCCGTGTGATCGAGAACACCCTGTCTACCCGTAGTTAGCCCGAACTACGTAAGCTCTGATCTCTCATACCTGTTGAGAGTACGTAGGCACAATACTGATGTATTGGCGAGCCACCTTCCCCGTCACACGTAGTTTCCCGAACTACGTCGACTCTGATTTCTCATTCTCTGATGAGAATACGTAGGCATAGAGCACGATGCTCTATCGAGTCAATTTCTTTCCGTTTAGACTTAGAAGCTGTAGATAGATTGTTTTTTACCTGTAGACAAACCAACAAGCGTGGATCCCATCGAGAACGATGGACGTGAGGGGTGCTAATACCTTCCCCTTGCGTAACCGACTCCCGAACCCAGACAATGGTTGTGATGACCTTGTCTTATACCTTTTCGTCAGGTTTTTCCGATCGTTTCCTTTCCCGTTCTGAGGGATAAATAACGAAAGGTGGCGACTCTTCTATTTTGCCGGAACCTTATTTTCGCGGTAGCGACAACTGGCGACTCTGCTGGGGACTGCGATGGTTCTCTAAGCGAGTCTCGTCTTGGATTCTCTTCCTAGCTGTCTGGGTCATCCCCAGCAGCTGGCGACTCTACTGGGGACTGCGACGGTTCTCTAAGCGAGTCTTGTCTTAGATTCTCTTCCTGGCTGTTTGGGTCATCCCCAGCAGCTGGCGACTCTGCTGGGGACTGCGATAGTTTCCTGGGGATCCAACGTCCCCTATGCGAGTCAATCGGGGGATCCAACGTCCCTGTGAGAGTCAATCCTAGCGCTTTTTTGCTTGTCTGTGGGTGTTTATTTTTGTGCGTTGTATGTTGTATATTACTATATTTACATTTCCTGCACTATATTTCTATCTGTTGCTATTGTGCTGTTGTGGGGAGGGGAGCTCTGATGAGCGATAAGCCAGACCCAGGCTTGAGTGTACCTAGCATCAGTTGTGGAAAGTAGTGGGCGTGTGCTTGCTTTGCAGGTACTCGTGTCTCATGAAATCCACGCTCGAACGAGGTTCTCCCGGTTGACTTCTTTTTCGGCTCTTTGGGCTTGAGGGGTTATTGGTTTGGAGGATTGTCGACTCTGGGGACCGATCATTTGGGATTCAGCTAAGTGAGGCCGCTTCAAGAGATGATGATGCCACACCTTCTGGGTATCATATCATCGTTCTTGAAATTCTATGACGCTGATGACCGCATAGGATGCCGAACTTGTGTCAGTTTAGGTCCATACCCGTGAGTGGGAGGGTTTTTGCAGGAAACTTGACTTCCAGCCTACCCGGTATTTTGATTTTCTCTCGTCAGAGCAAACTTATCCCGTCAGCAGCGCAACAGTAATCAGAGCTTTGTGGGGGTTGTGATCCCGTGTTTGCTGCATCTTGCATTGCATTTGCATAATCATCTTTGCATCATATTGCATACCTTTCTCCAGCTAGCCAGAGCTCTTATCTAGCCTTTGTTTTGCTTCAGAGGGTGATTCTCCGGTGTTTGGTCTGAGCAAGGGTTGATTGTTAGAAGACGACCAAGGGGTTGAAGCACATTTGAGCAGGATCAAGCAGTGAAGTCAGTTGAAAGTTGTTGGTAGTTATGTCAGAGAGCAACTTCCAGTTTGTTGATACCTTGTCAGGTTTCACTATGACGTCCAATCCTCTGTATGGTTCTATGCCCGATGAAGACTTTCCGCAAGTGAACAACCTTACTGTAACTCGACTTGTACAGCCTTCTGTTGAAGACCGAGATCTACATGAGCAGTTTGTGATCTGAAGTGAACGCTCTCCTTCTATTGATACCTCAGACTATCAGGGTGTTGTTTTCCCTGTGCCAAATTCCCGAAGAGAGGTCCCGATAGCAAAGACTGAAGACCCATTAGCTCTCGTGTATGCTAAAAGGTTTCATGCGTTGGATGAAAGATTCAAAGCCTTGGAAGTTAAAGATGCTGTTAACCCCAATGCTGCAGACATGTGTCTGGTTTCTGGCCTAGTGTTACCTCCGAAGTTCAGAGCGTCGAGGTTTGAAAAGTACAAAGGAGATAGTTGCCCGAGGCAACATCTGGTGATGTTCTACCGAAGAATGACTTTGTTTGTGCATAACGACAAGTTGATGATTCACTGCTTTCAGGACAGTCTGATTGGGGCATCTCTGAGTTGGTATATGCAGTTAGAGGGTAATCAGATCCGATCATGGGTGGACTTAGCCAATGCTTTTCTGAAGCAGTATGACTACAATCTTGATGCAGCTCCTAGTCGCATGCAGCTACAAGAATTGTCTCAAGGGAACAATGAACCTTTCAGGAAGTATGTTCAGAGATGGAGAGAATTTGCTGCTAGAGTGCAACCACCGCTTCTAGACCAAGAGTTAAAAGGCATGTTCGTAAACTCCTTGCAGAGCCCGTACTTCGAAAGAATGCTTGGAAGTGCCCCAAATTTCTCTGAATTGGTAAGGGCAGGAGAACGCATCGAGTATGGTGTGAAAACTGGAAGAATTCAGCATGTTTCAAGCAGTCAAGCTGGTGAAACCGAATCTGTAGCTTTCAAACTGAAGATGAAACTGTGGTCAATGCAGTCATGACAGATGTTGGGTATCCTCAAGACGAATCAGTGAAATCTGTTGGTTCTTCGTCTTCTCAGCGGTCGGTATCCTCTGTGTCTCGTTATTCTGGACAGACAATTGTGCCTATGGCACCACATCGGGAACTTTATGTCGCTCCTCTTGCAAATCCACGAGCCCGTGGCCGAGGTTATCAGAATCAGCATCAGAATCAGAACCGACCTCGTAACAACTTGGAACGAAGGAATGCTCCTTCTCATCCAGTGCATGTGCCGTATAGCCAGATTCTGCCACATTTGATTCAAAATTCTTTGGTGGAACCCAAAGCTCTTAAGCCCGTGCCAGAGCCTTATCCTCTTCGGTACAACCCCCATACTCAGTATGGATACCATGGTGGATCCCCGGGGCATTCAACTGAAGATTGCAAGGCTTTTCAGGCAAAAGTGCAACAGTTGATTGACAAAGGGTGCATTTCCTTTCCAGAAGGAGTTCTGGTTGTGCATGACAACCTCTCAGCTGTCTGAGCTTGCAGATTCAGAGGGTTATTTCCAGAGGCCAGTGGTCCAAACAGGCAGACGTCCTCAGCATTGGCAGTCCTCAGACTTTTTATCATTTGCATCTGTAGTTTCCTTTCTGTTAGGTACTACTTGCTGTTAAACATTGTTCGTTTTGAATGGTAATATTGATAAAGTGACTATGCATTTTTCTGAATTAATCATGTCGCTGTCGTTCATTTATTGCATTGCACTGACACTTGCATTTTGTTCACTCCACTTTATCACTATGATTAGAAAAGATTGGAGGGAGGATGACGAAACTAAATACTCATAACTGATGATCGTATGCTTTCGGATAAAACCCCGCCTATGATGTACAAGCATTGTTTCAAATCCCCTAAACACTGGAGATATAAGGAGTTAGTCCCTCGTTAGCCACTTCGAGCCGAGAAGTAGGAGTTTCTTTCGGACTTTTAAACCCTTTCATCTTAACCCGGGGCAGGGTAGTCGTCAGTTAGCTTGACCGAGCGTTCAAGTCTCATAGAGGAGTGTTGCCTTTCGAGGACCAATCACAATTTATTCCTCTCAAGAGGTCGTACCTCATCAACCGTAATGGTTAAACCTCACCAATTAGGAGTGAGACAGTTATAACCCTTTCGGAGCAAGCAAGACAACCAGTGTCACACGACTTGTTCCAAGCAAAAAAAAAAAGAAAAAAGAGAGAGCCCGCTAAGTAAAAAGAAAAGAAAAACTGGAAAGCAAATACTTAGGCAAAAAACCAGGGCATCCCGCTGGACTTCAAAAGAAATCGAAAAGAACTCAAAAGAGTCAGTCCAGGCAAAAATTAGGGAATCAAAAGAATAAAATGAAAGGATCTCAACAGAAAAGTCCTCAAACAAGGACAAAGTCGTGTGGATACAGACACCGAAAACGAAAGAGGAGTATCTGTCACTCCGAAAACCTTGTGAGTTCCTTAACCATTGTTCCTAACAATCCTCGAAGAGGCGAGCCCTCGTGCTAGGTTAACTGAACATTAGGATCAGAGATCATCACGTAGAAGGGGTGGGTACGAATCATGACTTGAGCCTAATATCCCTTGTTTCACGAACCGTGAACTCGACCACGATACAACCCTTAAAAGACCTAATTGAGGCAGGGTTTATTCTGAAAGCACATTACGATAAGGTTGAGTAACCTGACTCCTACTTGATTTGCTAATCATATCCTTGTTGTATTTTTCACTGATCAAATCAGCACTACGTTTGAACTCTTTGGTTCATTCGTCACTCACTATCATGACACGTAAATGAGTGGCAACACTTTTTTTCGAAATCTGCATGAACACTGCATTAAAATTACCATTCGTGAATAGACAATTTTAATTGCAGGTCAGTAGTTGATATGAAGGAATTCCAACAGGGAATAGTCAATCAAGACTGAATCGTTAGCAGTCTGGCTCAGAATGGTATACTGCGAAGCCCTGTGAATTTGGGGCATTGACTTCCAGTGAGTTCGGAATCAGTTGGTCTGAGGACAAGTCCCGAAGCATCGGTTGATTATGGGACAGTTTGTTCAAGAAGCAGTTGATCAGAAGTGAATCTTCTCGAGACCCAATCAGGGGAAGTCATCCAGAACTCTTGTGATGTGAGGGCAGATCCCTCCAGTGTTCAATCAGGGCAGGTTAAGTCGCTCCACGCTCGTTCAGGGGCAAGCTACTTCAGAAGTATATTGAAACCAGCCATGCTGAGAGTTGTTTAGTTGAGGATGAATCCTTCCGCTATGCAGATACCGGGGCAAGCCATCTCGAGGTCGCCTCGGGGCAAGCTGTTTTTTGTTCAGAATAAATTTTCCCAAGAGTCGGATTGGGGCAAGTTGAATTGCACTGGGGCAAGTTGTTCAAGCGAGTTTGTTCACCCCAACAAGAGTTGAGTGTCGGGGAATCGTGTCATTACCCTACCAGATAACCTTAACCTTCTGAAAAGGCCTCGCTGTCATTGGATTATTATCCTACAGCCTAAACTTGTTACTTACCGTGTAACTAAAGTCATTTCCAAAGCCCAGTTCTCGCCTGGCAAACCTCCAAAGCCCAGTTCTCGCCTGGCAAACCTCCAAAGGCTAGTCCTCGTCTGGCAAACCTGTAACCAGTTCTCGCCTGGTCTAGCTTTCTTATAATACCAGTTCTCGTCTGGTGCGTGTCAGCTTTTAAACCAGTTCCCGTCTGGTCACCTTTTCCTCGACCCACTGTTTAACCAGTTCTCGTCTGGCCAACGCAGTTTTGAAGCCCAGTTCTTGTCTGGCAAACCAGAAATTAGTTCCCGTCTGATATCCAAAACCTAGAAGTCAATTCTCGTCTGACAACTTAAACCCTTTTGCCACCAGTTCTCGTCTGGTAGTCTACCCTCGAATGCTAGTTCTCGTCTAGTATATCCCCTTCAAATCCACTTTTGTTGGTAACCATAAATAAAGCCCTATCACCATAAACCTATCCCTAAACTAGAAAAAGCCTAATTGTACCTGGCCCGATATTCCCGGTGACATGTGTTATCACGTTCCCTGACACGAGGCTCGAATGGTCTCGGTTCTCCATGATTGGTGTTCTACATTCCCTTAGGGGGTGATGTTGTTAAATCAGGAAATTTTCTTCAGCAGAGATGTACAGTTAAGATTGACTCTCCCCAGCTGTTTGAGGTTACAGCAAGTTGAGATTGCACTTTTTCTTTATCAGAGTAGGGTCAAGATTATCCTCAGTAGGGCGAGATTGATATCCCTGGCAGAGTGTGTCCAACCCCGGCAGATTGATTGTACATTCCCAATGGTTTAGGATCGAAGTTCTCCCTGACAAGCGGATTTGGGTTTATTTCCCCAGCACTGGGTCAGGGTGGAGTTTCTCGTAGGAGACTATTCACAAGTGTTCAGCCCCCGATAATCCAGACTGAAGTCTCTAGTGGAATTGAAAGTCCCCACAGAGTTGTATTCTCCTCGGTAGGTAGGAGTGATTTCAGCGTCCGGTTACCATCCTCAGCCGAGTTTGCAGTTCTCCAAGAGAGCCGAGTCCTTGGAAAGCGTTGAAGCCATGATTGGTGCTCCCCAATAGAGTGTTGACTAACTGATGCTGTATTTCCCCATTGGAGTCGTTATCTCCAGGAAAGTTTAGCCGTGAAAGCCGCGCAGTTTATTTCTGCGATTGACATCGTTTCCCTCAACAGTTTGTGGGCCATATACCTAGTTGAGCAGGTCCAAGTTCTCAAAGAACTTTGTCCCTCTGCAGGAGTCGACTGAAGTTCATTTCCCCAGGCGGAGTCCAATTGAGATTGGTGTGACTTCTTCTCTTCGGCAGGATGATTCCTCCTCTCCCCCAGAGTGGTTCTTTCTCCTTGACAAGAGGCTTTTCCCTTCAGCATTTATTTTGCTGATGGGGTCATAGCATTTTGCATGATTGCATAGCATTTACCCTAAAAACACGTAGCATTTCCACCGTGTGGAGCATTACGCCATTGTCAAAGCATATGCATATGAAACATGAGCTAGGTCATTACTGTTCTGGTTTTGCAGGTGTTCCTCCGCAGAATGGTTTGCTCAAGATGATTCTTGAATTCCGCAGAATGGTTTTCTTAAGATGATTCTTGAAATCCCCAGTGAAGTCGCCAGAGTTGGTTGCTCAAGTCGATGCTTAGAGTCCCCGGCAGGGCGTTTGCTCAGGATGATTCCTGAAATCTCCAGCAGAGTTATTGGTTCAGGGTGATTCTTGAAGTCCCCAGCGGAATTATTTGTCCAAGATGATTCTTGAAGTCCTCAGCAGAGTTGATTCATCTAGGATGATTTCTGGATCCCTGAAGCAGAGTTACTTGATAGTTCTCTAGAATCCCCATCGGAGATGTGTCATCCCCAGCAGGTTTTTGAACAGAGAAGTTGAGATTTCCTTGAAGACTTGATGATTGAAGCCTAGTAGTAGTGCCAAACTACCAAGACTTACTGAGGAAGTCCAACTGCGATGTCGAAGCAGTTATCTCAGCTGATGCAGAGTGCTTGACGGCAAAAGATTGTATACCCTGAGTGGTTCCTGATTGACTGAGGATTCTATTTTCAGACTTACTGATGAAGTCCAGCTGACGCCCGAGATGTTCTTTGAATGCCCGACGACATAATTAACTTGATTGTTAAAAAGTTCCTAATGACCTGATAAGTCCCGAGGAATCCTTCTGTCGCAGTGTCGCAGAATGCCTGGCGGCAATATCAGATATGTATCGCCAGTTACCGAATGACCGGTGATCCATTATTGACTTACTAATGAAGTCTGACAAAGATGTTGCCGACGTGCCTAGCGACACGATGAGTCCATAGGTGACGATAAGGAATTCTTACACAGTGGCGCAGAATGCCCGACGGCATAATCAACCATCATTCACTAGTTACCGAGCAACCGGTGATCCCTTATTGACTTACTGATGAAGTCTGACAAAGATACTGTCGACGTTCCTAGGCGACGATAAGGAATTCTTCTGCTATGACACAGAAGGCCTGACGGCATAATCGACCCTCCATTTCCTGTTACCGTGTAACCGGTGACCCCTTGATGACTTGAGGACAAAGATCTACAACAAAATCTGATGATTATCCTGACGGAGATTAGACCCTTCACCAATTATCGCGTGACCAATTCCCCCAGCAGAGTTGCCATGCATTTGTCATGCCCAGTTTCGAAGATGTTCCTACCAATCGGAGTACCGTGTACAAATCATCAGTTACTGTGTAACCGGTGATCCCTTGATGAATTGAGGATGCAATGGTATCAGATAAATCAGAGAATCATCTTGGCGGAGATTCAGATCAGTATTTCTCCAGCTAGTTGCCGTGCAGCTATCATTTCAGTTTCCGAAGATTTGTCCCCATCAGAGTACCGTGTACTTGTGCAGTTGGAAAATTTTCGGGTTCTTCGGTATTCAACCGTCTTCTACCTTGACTGTTTGAGAGTCGTTCGCTTCTCACCCAGTCAGGTCCAAGCCGTTTGAATAGGGGCAGCTGTTGCACGCCAAAATTTGACCAACTAATTCTCGCAATTTGGCTCATGTTTCGACTCATTTCATTTTGCACTTGTGTTGGACCCCAAAATTTGCCCAACCCTTTCCTTCTTGTTTTTGCATTAGCATAACATCATCATAGCATTATCATAGCATTGCATTAGCATTTATGCAGGGGATCAAGTGTGATATACATCGAGAGAGGCCTATCTAGAGGTTTTATTCGAGCTTGAGGAGTTACTAAAGTCACCAGGAAGTGGTTCATGCCCTTGAGAAGTTCAGATGCTTGTGTGGGGTTCATCCCCTGACTTAGAGGCCAACTGAAGATTATCAATGAGTTGGGAAACTATGATTACAGGTCATAAAATTACAGGTCCAGTTCACCACTTTGCATAACTCAAATGAACTTTTTTCCAACATGAAATTTGCTCTAAATGGGGTCATTTGGTCAACTAAACCTCAAGGTTTTAATGGGCTAGTGTCGCTACTGCGAAAATCGGCGCCGGCTGAACAGAAGAGTCACCACCGTGCGTTATTTATCCCAAAGGAGGGAAAGGAAACGCTCAGAGTAAACCTACCGCAAAGACGGGAAAGGAATGGTCATCGCAACCAAAACCTGGATTCGGGAGTCGGTTACGCAAGGGGAAGGTATTAGCACCCCTCACGTCCGTCGTACTCGACGGGATCCACGCTTGTTTTCTGGTATGGATTGTTATTCTATCTAAACTAAAGGGTTAAAGGTTAAAAGAAAAGAAAATGAAAATAAAATGACTCGGCAAAGTATCGCACTTTATGCCTACGTATTCTCGTCTGGAACGAGAAATCAGAGTCAACGTAGTTCGCCTACCTACGGGAAAGGAGGGGAAGGTTGCTCGCTAGGATATCGCATCCTATGCCTACGTACTTTCATACAGCATGAAAGATCAGAGCAAACGTAGTTCGGGCCACGTACGACACAAGTCTGTCTTGGTTGATTTTATTACTTCTGAAAAAGGTTTTTCTGATTACCAGTCCAAGCGGACAAAAATGACGTTTTGATGAGTTCACATTCTTTTACGGAAGAAGTGTCTTTTATTGTGTTTGAAATATTTATTGGGTTTTTCTGTTTGTTTTGAGAAAGAAGAGACAGAACTCTAACCTACGGTTGAAAAGGGAATCAAACTAACCTAATGTTATCATGCATGGGTTAAGACCTAAAGTCTATCATGCTCCTCTCTTGCGCAGAGAGAAACAGAGATCCTAAGGGAATAGACGGAAACAGAAACAATAGCAGATATATACAGTAAAGCAGTAAAATGCATGGATGCAACAATACAAGCGAGGCAAGGGAGTCCCACTCAACCTCGAACCTAGAAAACAATAGGCAAAAGTGAACAGACTTCACTTTCAACCCAGCAGGTTAAACAGTAAACAATACAGTCCAGAAAACCAAACAATACATCAGAAGTGAATAACAACTAGAAAAATAAACAGCCACAGCAGCTCTGCATCAACACCTATCTTCAAGTCATCTCCAGACAGCTACAAGCTTCAGCCAACATAAATCCCCATCTCCACAGCCTTCAAGTCAGGTCTTTGTCATCAATCTTCAGTCTACAAGGGCTTTTCTTCAAGTCTTATCCTCCAAGCTGAGGGATCAATCACAAGAGTGAATTGGGTGTTAAGCACTTAGTTGACCACCAAGGGTGGCAAACCAACTGCTACTAACACATAAGACATTTTCTCTCAAGAGTTCTATCCCTTAGACAGTAGCACCAAGCCTTACAAAGGAAGGGGGTGAGTGTCTTAGAGAGACTCTGCATCACAGAGAGGAATGGAGGCAGTCAAGGCCTTCCATGTTTGAGAATCAAGCTTTCTATTCTAGAGCTCTGCCTAGATCCTAAACCCTAATCTCCTCAACAGCTGCTAGCAGGAATCTCTTCATCAACTCTGGAAGTTGGTCTTCAAGCTCTGGGTCTCCAATGGCTTCATCATCACAAGTCTCCAGCTCTCCCAATCCCCAAGCAATCCCAATACCCATACAGACAACAATAATCCCCAGAGGGCACACCACACCAATCAATCAAATATAGACAGTAATATACCAATAGCAGTAGGGGAATCCTAGTGATTTCTAAGGGATCTAATAACTACCTATAGTCCCTATAGCCCCACATCTAAAATGTACAATCTCTAAATCCTAAGGGAAATGATTCAATTCTCCTAAGTCATCACTTAAACCCTAATTTTGTTCATGTTATTCACACCTAAACTAATCACCTAAAATTAATTTCTAAAATTGGGAATTAAATCCTATATTCAAAATACATGTCTAAACTAATCAACCTAAAAAGAATGGATTAAAAATACTAAAGCATCTATTAGAACAAAAATCAACAAATTCATGTATCAAACTAAATGATATTTACACCTACTTAAAAGAAAAATATGCCAAAAATATTAAAATAAAATGAAATATGAATTTTTTTGTATGATATTTTTCTTGACAAAATTATGAGTAATATGCAAAAAGAACCAATGGAAAATAAGCATTTTATGATTTGTTATGATTTTTTGAAGATGAGAAAAATATAAAAGAAAAGAAAATCACAAAATAGAAATAAATGGGGCAGGGGGTCTGAATAGCAAGGGCGCCCAGTTCAAATCTTGATGGGCTTGAAAAGTGGGGGGCGCGCATAGCAATGGGCACTAGGCCCAGTTGCACTCAGAATTTAAACAAAAATTAAAAAACGTAAACGGTGCATAAAGTAAATTTTTCAGTTCAAATGAGTTGGGCCTGATTTGAGGGGGTGGTGTTAGCAAGGATTTTAAAGCCCAGTCAGAAAGGATTAATGAAACAGTGTGTTTCATGGTTTGAAATATCCCTCCGTTATGCTGTGCAATCGTGGCCGTTGGTTTCCAATCCCAGTCAAAAGTCAAAAGGCCATCGTGTGGCTCCCAGATCGTCTTCAACCTCAGAAACCCTAGGGTTTCTGAAACATCACCACCATGCTCGGATTTCTCCTCCTCTGTTCTCCCTTATACCTCCATGGATTCACACGACTCCAAGAGCAAAGTTTCTCTATAAACTTCCATCTACACAGCCATGATAATAACTTCTCCTAAAACTCGCTCAATCAACCAACTCGATAGGAATAACAGTTGTAAACCACCATTTTCACCTGTGATCAAACCTCTCAATTATCCATAATTCTTGCCCTAACATACTCTACACATTATGCTGATCAATCTGAGCCATTAACCTAAGATTATTTTTCATTATTCTTGATGTTATGATCTCTAACAGAATTAGTGCACCATGATCAACATCCATGAAACTTATCCAAACTTACCAAAATCAATCATCTTACTTATCCTAACCGATCTATACTAACAATTCCCTATAATTCTCACTAAATCAATCAATTCGAATGACATTACCAACCTGGTGTGATGATGAAAACAGCTATGGAATCCTCTTGATCCAATGCTTGAAATGATGGGAAACTGATCAGTGAACTTGGTGATGAGTTCTGTATGCAATCAATGATGCTCCAAGGCTTTGAATCTCCTAATTCTAATATTCTTGCACTTTGAATGATGATGATGAATGGCACGATTCCTCCTTCAATTTGCCAAATGAATGTGTGAATTCTGATCCTTGGATGATGATGATGAAGAACAGATCAAGAATGGTGCAAATTGGTGATAGTTTGAGAGAGTTTGAGAAGCTTTTGCAAAATGAGAGAAAGTGAGTGAAACTTGTAGTTTTGAGTAAATGTGATCACCAACCATGGCATGAACCCTCTCATATCAATATATACATGTCATTAGAACCTCCTAGAAACTTGGAGAAACTTCCCATGTGTGATTTCCCTTGGATTTGGCTTATGTTTCTTCCATGATAAGTAACCTTGAATAACTCCAAAAATGTGAACCAAGCTCAAAATTCTACTTTAGCCAATGTTCTCAAAATGATCTTTCCATTCAAAATGACCTATAATTTCACCTCATTTCGCCAAAATATGAAAAATCTCATTTTTTAAGTCATTTTTATTCATTAAATCCAACAATTTTGAAACCTTGTGCTATGAATATTTCCAATCTCTCATGGTCACTTTTCTAGACTCAAAATGTCATTTGGAACAAGTTTGATGTTGTAAAGTTTTCCATTTGAAGCTTCCTTGTATGAGTTTTGGGCATAGGCTTGAAATGACCTGTAATTCTCAAATGACCAAAATACGCTTTGATTGCCAAGACCATAAGTAGAGTTCCACAAATCATATGAAGGCATACTATACCATTCTAGAAAGCTAAGACAATGAGTAACAACTCTTATGTTGACCAGAAATTCATTTGAAATCTCCTTGAGGGGTAAAAAGTGCTTGGAAGTCAAGTCACTTTCACAGACAAAATTTCAGATACCTCAGATGACCTGTAACTTGCAAGGACCATAACTTGAGTTCTATAAATCTCCTTGATGTCTTCCACCACTCAAATTAAAGGTATTGACCTATACAAGTTTCATGTTGGCCAAGGATTCATTTGAAGCTTGCATTTTGACTTATCTTGCTTGGAAATTTGACCTAAACTAGGGGATTTTACACAGAAACCCTAATTTAGAAACTCCTCTTCTCCTTGATTTCTCTTGATTTCTTCTTAGCACAACACCATATACTTATTCTTCATGTCAAATGAGGAACCCCACATCTCTCCAATAGCCCTTAATGCCTTTCAATAAATCAATTGACCTAGAGTTGACCCAGGGTTGACCCAGATGAAACCCTAGTTGACTGTCTTCATCCATAACTCTTGTGACTACACCAATGACTTGTCTCCTTCTCCAAATGACTTTCTAAGTCTCACATGATGCCCACATACTCTCCATGCTCAATTCACAGCCCACAACTTACTTTGTTGATCCTCATATACCCTCAGTTAGGAGATAGACTCAATGCTTGATCCACTGACTTGATAGTTTCCAAATTCTTTCTGATGACCTGAATGGGATTGAATTAGAATAATAGTCTCTTGATAGGCTCATAGAGATGGGAATAATGATTGGTCCCCTGTTGGATGATTTGCTATGCTTATGCTATGCAGATGAGTAGACTATGTACATGCAAATGCTAATGATATTGAAACATAAACCAAGTGAAGAAAGGTTGGGCAAATTTTAGGGTGCAACAGCTGCCCCTATTCAAGCGACTTGGACCCGATTGGGTGAAGAGCCCGGAGCCTTCAGACATTCGCGGTACGAGACGGTTGAATACTAAGAACCCGGAAATTTGCCAACCGCAGAAATAAACTGCGCCCCTGCTTGGGGAACGACATTCATCGGCTGAATCCGACTGTTACGGCAACCCACTGATCTCGTGCTGGGGGTTATTTTCATCAGCCCGAAAAAGATTTTATCATTGCAGAGATAGAGTTTTGTCCACGTCAGGACGCCTGTGTCGTCAACACAAAGGAATCTCAACCAAACTTGTCCACGTTAGGAATAACATTGTCCACGTTAGGACTCACCTTTCCACGTAAGGAACAATCGTTCCAC